>CM050405.1:1975379-2257879 GCA_027580255.1 Therioaphis trifolii | reverse complement strand
TACAATTTTTTTCCAATAAGCAATAAACGAAAAAATAATAAATTGAAGTTTGCTGCTGACATGAATAAGCTATACATAATACATAATAAATTGTTTGTAATTTAAAAAGAATTAAATAAAGTTCAATTCATTCGTATAATATGTTGAAGATAATATTACATAGATATTATAATAAAGTTAAAAAAAAAACATTCAGTTAATTAAATATATTTGTTTTTAGATAATATAAATGTATAGAAAAAGTTGGCTACTGACTTGAGGTAACTTGAGGTTTTACAAATCAGTTACCAATTTGTAATTATTCGTAAACACGAATATATAATTTGTAACTCAATTATAACCACCTAATTAATAATTTACGCTTTAATAATAAAAAATATTAATTATAAAATTATAAATATGTATAAACATTATAATTTAATTGTCTTAAAAAACCTAAAAAGGGTAAAATTATCTGTTTTCTATCTAGATAAAAAAATATGTGATCTTATCTTTTATCTAAAGTAAATTTCCGACCTGGAGTGGGGCTGGAGAAACGTTTCCCCAGCCCCACCCGGTGTTTTTTAATTATTGCGGGGGGTGTTTTTGAGCAGGAATTCCGGGAGTGGCGGCAGGAATCGGCAGGAATTGAGCACTAAATATTGGCATTGGAAAAAGTTGAAAAAGTCCATTTCCGACCTGGGGTGGGGCTGGAGAAACGTTTCCCCAGCCCCACCCGGTGTTTTTTAATTTTTGCGGGGGGTGTTTTTGAGCAGGAATTCCGGGAGTGGCGGCAGGAATCGGCAGGAATTGAGCACTAAATATTGGCATTGGAAAAAGTTGAAAAAGTCCATTTCCGACCTGGGGTGGGGCTGGAGAAACGTTTCCCCAGCCCCACCCGGTGTTTTTTAATTATTGCGGGGGGTGTTTTTGAGCGGGAATTCCGGGAGTGGCGGCAGGAATCGGCAGGAATTGAGCACTAAATATTGGCATTGGAAAAAGTTGAAAAAGTCCATTTCCGACCTGGGGTGGGGCTGGAGAAACGTTTCCCCAGCCCCACCCGGTGTTTTTTAATTATTGCGGGGGGTGTTTTTGAGCGGGAATTCCGGGAGTGGCGGCAGGAATCGGCAGGAATTGAGCACTAAATATTGGCATTGGAAAAAGTTGAAAAAGTCCATTTCCGACCTGGGGTGGGGCTGGAGAAACGTTTCCCCAGCCCCACCCGGGGTTTTTTAATTTTTGCGGGGGGGGTTTTTGAGCAGGAATTCCGGGAGTGGTGGCAGGAATCGGCAGGAATTGAGCACTAAATATTGGCGTTGGAAAAAGTTGAAAAATTGAAATGGGTGGGGGTGGGGAAATGTACGTCATATTATTTTCATTGCGAAACCGCGTTCTGCGATCGTCTTTGTAGAATCTCGGCGTCACGTACAACCAGTGGGGTCGTTTCAGTTTTTTCTAGAGTGGAACGACAACCCCTTTTTTAATTCACCGAATCAACCATTTTTTGAGTCAACTCGGTGAATTCTTCAAGAGGCTGGCGATATGTCAATATCCTCAAAATCATGAGGAATCGTCAAACCTTTGGGCAACTGAAAATTTTAAAGCCTCGTCCATTCAAAGTTCTCCCCCGACGTCCCGCGCCCTTGTGAAATCGTGCATACGACCAGCAAAGTCTTAAAAAGAACCAAATTGTTTTTGGATATATTCACTTTTTTTTTTTTTAATTAATTATAAAACGTATAATAATAAAAAAAGTAAAATTAGTAAAAATATATATTTATTTATGTCATACGTTTTCGAAATTTAATAGTACATTCGTTATTTTAGTGTATAAGTTGTGGCTGTGTCGTAGCGCACGTGAGATCCATGGATCGACAAACACTTATCAATGATTTCTGCAGTTAGAAAATTTGCTCACTTACCTTTCGACCAACGAACGTCATAATAAATGTCGCCAAAACCGAATGTGAATTTGGTATGGTTTTATGGTGGTTCGAAAGGTCATCAAAGTTTCAGTAGCCTTCGTTCGATCCCTTATGATCGGACCACATCACCTAAATGCACATTCGTCGCACGATAATAATGATTTAAAAATAATGTGCAAATAATATGTTTTTATATGATCCGAATCTAGATTGAGCGGAACGTCAGACTTGGACCAATATATAAGTGGGCCCACCAAAAATTGCACGGAACCTTAGACGTCGAATATTTCTGGACCTCGCGAGACGCGCAAATAATAGAAAGAAAAAAAAAAGAGAAAAAACAATAAGCCCCACGGTTGGCCGTGGTCACGTTTACACTGTGGCGCGACTGGCTCGATTACAGCGGAGCACAGTGACGCTTTTGGAAGGTTCCCAGAATGTTAAGTCTTGAGTTTCCAGTCTGTAAGTAACGGCACAAAGGCGAGTCTCGATCACATTTTTAATGGAACGCTAAGTGTCGTGTTTAAATGACATATTATTTTATGAATGAGGCAAACCGTATTGTCATATCAATCATTATAATATCTCACAATTATAAAAAATGAAATACTATTACTTTTTAGCGTGTCTTTGAAATTTCAATGTAAAAATATTTTTTAAACCAATTTTTTCTTCGAGATATGGTATAGGTATTGCCGTATATATATGTATCATATATTACGTTATAAATTAAAAACTAAATAATGATGCAACATTAGATGATGATGTAAATATCACACAAAAAGGATGATTTGCTAAATCGATATTTCCCACATAATTAACAAAACTATAATATGTTGTCATATATATATGTAAAAATAAACAATGTAAATTAGAAAATAAGGGAGGAGACGTCTCGGACAGGAAAGGCAAACACTGGTCTAGTCAGTCCAGGTTTGAGGCTACCTTCGAATAAAAGTATCTTTTTTGATTGTATTATTGATTATCATCGTACGAGTAGACACGGTGATATATAATTATTATAAATTTAAAAAGGTTTTATTTTATTATTTTATATTTTAAAAAGGTGTCATGAATTCTATTATTTTGTACTTAAAAGTTAAGTTGGAATATATTTATTTTTCTTCAATACATATTAAAATATTTATTTTTCATTAAATTATTTATGTGTTAATTTTCGGTAGATAAACATTAAATTAAATAGTTGAAAACGACATTAAATAAGGACACGTTTTCTCTCGGTTGAACGTTAATTACGTGAATCGTGTAGGTAGGGGAAACACAGATTTTAACAAGCGCAGTCCTTAATTAATTACAATTTTGAAAAAATTTAATATTTACATGTTGCTACATGAAGCATTAGTCCACATTATATACGTATATCTAGTTCACCAACTCATTGCAATCAAATTCAAATTTCTAGCTTACCTGGCTACTTCTTTTTATGATATCTCGTATACATATGCAAATACATAAACTCTCGAACATCAAAATTAATTCATAACAATTTTCTATGGTATAACAACGTCCTTGATTTTTTCCTCGTGCGTATTTTCGATCGATATTGCGCCGTCGGTGATTATTATCGTATATTATACTGTTGTAAAACGGGTATTGTTTATGAATTATTATTCGTTAGAAAACTTATGATTCGTAGGTGCGAAATTCATATATTTTGTTTCTTAAAAATCGTATTCCAACGTCGTCGAATCTGATCGATTGACCGTCAGACGAGTACGACACGTATGCGAGGAGAAGCACTCAAAAAAAAAAAAAAAAAACAACTCAGTCACTCTCCGAGAAAAATCATCAGAACGCGCCAGCGGACTTGCACTTCTCGTGCGATAAATAATTGCGCTGTGTAGCTCGTGACGAAATTACATTCGTCCGCCGGACGAGAAACGAAAAACGATTTTTCCTCTCCGCTTTGCCGCCCACCCGCCCGGCCGACTTCTCGTCTTTCTCATTTTCATCTCGTCACTATTCTCGTCCGACACCGTTAATGATGACGATGATAAACGCCTTTCTATTTTCTCGCGAGTTTTTATGACACACGCCGCCGTATTAATATAGAACATTTTTTTTTTCACATCTAGACCGCGTTAATCGCGTACATTATTATGGCTCGTACGCGTGTAGATAATAAACTCACATGTCGTGTTTTTAAAAGGTTTTTGTTTTTCTTTCGCTCTGGGTTGTCGTCGAAAAAAAAATGAACATTCACGAAACGAAGCGTACAAGTTAAAATGACTTTCAGGTGTCTCACCGATGTAACAACACGATATTGGTTAAATTAAATGTATAACTTTATTTATATTATCTACATGATAATAGCACACACGCGCACACACACACAAACACAGAAAATTAGAATTTTCCAAAATAATAAAAAACGTATGACTTTTGCAATTTTCACGATAGTGAAATAACCAACAAACAATGATGGTTTAGACCAGGGGTCGGCAAGTGATTTCTGTTGGGGTTCGGAAAGTTAAAATAATACGTAAACGGGTTCCATAGAAAAAATTATTGATTTCAATACGATATTCAATGATTTTTACTAAAACGTTAAAATTATTTGAAGAGTAACCTAACGCCTTGTGATGTTATGGGAGAACTCGCATTTTTCGTCTATGGCCTAGTAACTCGGAAATCGGGAGCTCTTGTAGAACGTCTAATACGAAATATGTCCTCAAGGCAGGGCTTGAAATCGAAATAAAACTTTTCGATTTTAATTTTAATTTCAATTATCCGTATTAGTTTTTGTCGATTTTTATTTTAATTTCCATTATCGGTATTAGTTTTTTTCGATTTTTATTTTAATTTTGACTATAGGTATACGTTTTTTCAGATTTTAATTTATTTGTAATATATCGATTTTATGGATTTTCGATTGCAACTTTAAAAATCGTTTTGCTTTTTTTCGATTTTCATTTCACTTATACATTTTTTCTGATTTCGATAATGCAATATTATTTTTTATTTTTATTTGTTCTATAATTATCATTTCACATTGTTATAACATTTCAACGTTTAAAATGTTGAAAAATTATGATAGGAAAGTCATAGTATTATTACGAAATTCCAACCATAGATAACTTAGTATATCATTCAATTGTAAGGTTTGGTGCAAAAACTCGACATATCCTTTTATAAGGATAACGAATTACGAATTAAAAATAAAGTTAGCGACTCCGTTATCGATGAACGATTCTTATTATGGAGTAATCACAATATTGTATTATAATTATAAATTTATAACATGTTATTATAATATTGGATGTTGGCTATTTTTGAACTAAAAATTTCGTTTTAAATTAAAATCGGTATCTACAAAAAACCGATTTTCATTTTCATTTCAACTATCGATATTAGTTTTTTCAATTTCGATTTCAATTTCGAATACCGATTTTCGAACATATTGATTTTGATATTGATTTAAATTTTTTTAAATAATTTTTACGGTTTTTATCGATGTTTATAATCGATTTCAAGCCCTGCCTCAAGGATCAAGGTGATAATCTTCTAAACTTTGCTCTCTTCTTGTTTAAAAAAAAAAAATCGTTTTATGAAACGACGCTTTTTTTAAATAATCACGATGGAAATTGAAATAACGTACTTCGGGATGGGCAATTCCCGGGAACGTCATTCGCCGGAAATTCCCGGGAAGGAATTCCCGGGAACACGCGGGAATTTAAGGGAACCATAAATAAATTGCGGGAACGAATTATAGTAAACTCATCATATGGCTAAATTATGATGTATTACGTTTACATTTTCATGATTTTTGCTAAATTTTAGTTGAAAGAAGCACTTAACCTTATAAAAAATAACAAAATTATTAAATAAAATGTATAAAACAGCCCTTTTGCATATATTACTTAAAATTTAAAAATAATTACAAACAATTAATATTAATTAAACATTTATTTAAGAGCTTTGCATTTGATTTTATGCATTATCAAATAATGAATTTGTTATAATTTATAACTTATAATGAATTATTTATTCTGATATTTAAATTATTTAACACTAGTTATAGGTAGGTACTGACGGAATCAGTACATAAGTCAAAATATGTTACTGCCTATATAAACCAATACTAAACCAAGAATAAAGGTTCGTAAAAAATGTCATTTTTGGCAGTTTTTAAAATTTCTGGGAATTCCCGTTCCAGGCGTTGTCGGGAATTCCCGGGAACGGGATTATTCCTTCCCGGGATCGATCCCGGGAATTTCCGGGAGCGCCAACCCTAAACGTACTTATTAAACCATCAAAGAAAGAATTGTCGACGGTCCAGATTACTGCCGTCCGCGGTCCGGATTCGGACCGCCGTCCGTCAGTTGCCGACCATTGGTTTAGACCTATCGGTATATTATGATTTAGAGCTGTGTATTATATCATAATCAGATTCTTAATGGTTTTAGTCATTTCATAAAACATGCGAAATCATTATCGACACGACTCCTAGAGTTTGGTGTGGTTTGAATTTTTTTTTTTTATATATACCTAGTAAAATAATCAAACGACGTATCACTCGAGGCCTACAAACTAAATTGTACACAATAATTAATAGTCAAACGACTTTGTTCGTTTGACGCCACAGACGACGTAACAATGAATGTCCAAATATCAAAACAGTGTTACGTTGTATTCGTCGACGTGTTGCCGAAATAATTTTTACAACATAAACGTCGAGTTATTAAAGATATATTTCAACACGAGAACAATGAATCGCGTGACTCGCGAGCCCGACGCGATATTAACGTTTATTAATAAAACATTAAATTATGAATAATCACACACACACACACACACACACACATGAATAAATAAACTTAACCTAACCGCTATAGTTTGGACGAAAACGAATACGCGTATTAGTAAGTTCGGGTGGAACGAAAGAACTGACTGACTCGCGAATACTTAAAAATTATATAATTTATCGACGTACGTTTTTCTTGCTCTATCGTAAGGCACGGCTAAATTTTTGGAGGATATAAAAAAACGCAACGCGTCGCATATTTTGACGCTTTTTTCCGACTCTTTTTTTTTCCGTCCTTGTACGCACACAAAGTCCGACTCAAAGAAATCGCTTATATCTGCGTAAAACGCAGCGCCACGACCTTCCCGGCCTCTCGCGTCACGTACACACAGAGGTATCTATTTTTATTGCCAATTTCCGACCCTTCGGCCGAGTGATTACCGACGTTTAAACTATACAGGAAACCCTTTAAGATTTAACGCGCGTAATATTTGAATTTAACATTTAAAAGTGTCTAGTTAGTCGCTACGGGCCGGCGCGGCGTCCCAAAGTGACTGTGAGACTTTTTCTCTCCTCCATTGTACTGCAATCATTCTCGAATTCAAAATGAACAAAACGTTTTATTTGTGTGCCCGTAACGGTCTGAAACTCCAAACGATTCAACCGTCGAGTCCATACGACACCGCGCGTGTGTTGTTGTAGGTATCCGATTATATATTTCAATTTTTTTTCGGTAACAATGTTTTTAAAGTGCGTTTTATTATTATTATTATTATTTTTTTTTAGCTTTTCTTTTTATGACGATGGACACTTTTTTAGAGATAAAATATTTCGGAATAGACTCCGTCAAATCTCAACGTTTAGCGTTTCTACCGATCAGATGTCTCATCTAATCGGTGCTTTAGACAGGTGATTATTCTCTTTTCTCAACAGTTATTTCCAAACGCGAGGAAAAACTACCGAAAAATCGAGTAGAAACAGTAAAATATACCGCGGAAATGATTTCTATGATCATAGTCCACATTTCATAAGCATGTCTGGGGTCAAAAGGAAAACGAAATTCCATCACCGCTATTTATTTTTTTCTGATATTAGGCGTGTTCGGAGTTTTTTTTATCGATTGTTTTAAACCGATTTTTTTCAGATAACGTACAAACTGTAATAATGAGTCCTTCGTCGAAATCATGTGAACAAATCAGGTTTTCTTTTCATCAAAATAAAAAATGCATTGCCAAGTAATTAATCAAACTAAAATACGTTTTTAAGAACTACAAACATAATATAATATCATTGCACGGTAAACGAACTCGATCACTTTTAATATAATGAGTAATATTTCGATTGTCAGTGTTGCGGTCAGTGAATAATCTAATAATGATAAAACGAAACATCGTTAATAATATATCGAATTCGAGTGAGCGTTGTCTTACGATCGTAGAACAAGTGATAAAACGAGTACGTTAAAAATTGTTCACTACACGAGATCTCGTACGTGATGATATAAAAAGCAAGAAAACAAAAAAATTGATTATTCGTGTTTATAATGTGAGTGTGTGTGTGTGTGTGTGTTTAGTCTAGAACGAGGCGAACACTTAAGCGTTATTGATTTCTATTGTTTCCAAATAACATAATAATACGAATTTGAATGAACGTACGTTCGTACGTCGAAATTTCAATTGAAATTAAATTTTAAATTTTACGACGAGTATCGCTCGGAATTAATAACAAAAGTCGACTCTATTGTAAATTGAATTAATAGATATAACGTCGTGGCGTTCCGGAGTGTTATTAGACAATGAACCATAATATCAAGCGTTCGTCGTCGCACACAATGATCTAATTGTCGAACAATTTTTTTTTTTTATGCTTTCGGAAAATCTTTTATTTAAGAAGTACGTTATTGATCCGTCACCGATTCGAATTGTTAAAATATACATTTTTTTGTATTATTATTATTTTTGTATTCGGAGAGATTTATTTGTTGAATTAATTTCCAATTACTTTAAAGCTCGACTCGACCGTTTTATTTCAACGTTTCGTAAGTTCTTAACGTTCCGATTAAACTATATATGTACGTTATATAATCTTAATAATAAATCGTTTACAAAGACCAATAACATCCAGATTTAATATGATATTTTGATTACAAAGTTTTAAACAGAAACATAATGGCGTGTTCGAGTAAACAAACACTGTTTTAGAGTTTTTTCCGAGGAAAGTTTTGGAATAAAATCGCACAGTCAACATTTGCGCACGAGACAAAAAAACGTACCGCTCGTTTGATAGTTTATAGTTCCGGTCGTGTTTGCTGTTCTCATAAAGTATCTGTAGTCTGTGCAGTAAATGGATCAACAAACTTAACAGCGACGGAATTCCGATAAACATTTTTTTTTTTTTTTTTATTACCATGAAGTGCTCACTATGAAGTCGGTGTTTGTTTTTGTTTGTTTTTATATGCCCAAAAGAAAATTCTAATCTATTCAATGTCATTTGTTATTTGTCGACGTTTTAGTTACCGTTCTCAATTTGTGAATTTTTAAAGGATAAAGTTTTCACAATATTTGAGTATGAAAACACGCAAAATATAATTCAAATCGTATTATTAACTTTGTGTGCACGTCACCGGCCTTGTTTTCTTTATGGATATAACAAATACCGTGTCCAAATGAATTATTGAGTTGAAATGCCAATATTGAGACGCATCATTTCGTGAACTCTTCCATACCCACACACGCACACACACACGCGCGCACTCACATTTTGGTGAATAAATAATAGTAAAATATTCGCGAAAGGCCAAAATGTGTAAACAAATTTATTGAGATGACCGAACAGACTAACTCGACCTTTGCATCACCGAGATAAATGTATCTGTGTATGATTCTGTCGTGGAATGCAAATTATCATCCTTCTCTACAGGTGTGCGTCCGATATCGTCCTACGGCAGGAAGCGTGACCGAGACGTGGTGGTTCGTGTGTCCGTCCTGTCTGCAAGAGGTACACCCTGTAGTGTGCTCGTGTGATACACTGTTATGATGATTATATAATATATATAAAATATGGTAATTTTCCAGTAATCACATTATTGGTGACCAACATAAGTGAAGTTTGTAAATCATCAGATTGGTAAAGTCGAATGGGGTAATATGAAATAAATACGCACAGATTATTGTTTTGTTACGACGAATTTCCCGTGGCTTACCATGTTATCGTATTCGACACTAACACGCACACACACACACACACACATACACACACTATAAATACGGTGTGGTGCGTGGAATAATATAAATAAAACCAGTGATTTTTTAGGAATCATATTATTGGCGACCAACGTACACGTAAAGAGGCATCGTTTGCAGACCATCAGATCGAAAAAGTCGAATGGGGTAAATTAAAACAAATACGCTCCAACAATTTTTTTATTACAACAAATTGTTCCGTATTCAGTACTTACACACACACACACACACACACACACACACACACACACACACACACACACACACACACACACACTTTTACGCATATATGATAGGTACTTTGTGCACATATATGCATACATAATATATATGTTGTGTGCGTAAGTATACACCAAGTTTGTTCCTGCGTTGGTATTATATATGAATACACGCAGTAGGCACATATACACATTCACACACACACACATGCACACACACACACACACACACACACACACACACACACACACACACACACACACACACACACACTCACGGCGGTGTGGTGCGTGGAATAGTATATAATATATATAGTAGCTGTTACTGACTGCAGCTATCCGGCGGAAGACAGATGTGGGTCATTAATCACGGAGTGCTGATAAATTTTAATTACGCCGCGAGTAATTTTTTATTCTCTCGCCCCACGTCTCCGTATCTCCCTTTCTCTCTCCTTCTCTCTCTGTCACTCTCTCTATCTCTCTTCTTAAGGCCTACTGCGTGCGTACGTATATAATATAATAACGTAGTAGTATCGTAGTAGTATATTATATATATATGTATAAACACACGACAAACGCTGACGGCAAGTCGTGCGAAGCGGCTGCTGCGACGGCCGGCGGTCCAAGAAACGCGCGCGACGGCGGCAGCGGAGGTCTCTCTCTCTCGTCCTCTCTCCCAGTCCCCCCGCGCGCGCGTTACGACGCCGTCGTCGCCGCCGCTGCCACTGCCAAGACCGCCGCCGCCGCCGCCGCCGTATGCTTGTCATGAGACTTCAATTAATCAATGATAAAACCAAGATGGCGTGTACCGTCGCCGCCGCCGCCGTTCACTCTCGTTCCCACTCTCTTATTCGCCGTTCCGTCTATATATTTATATTTTCAATCTCTCTCTCTCTCACTCTCTCCCTTCGTCTCTGTCTATCTCCGACTCGTTATATACATTACCGCTTTCGATTTATACACGTATAATAAGTACACACACACACACACACACACACACACACACACACACACACACACACACACACACACACACACACACACACTTATAGAATTTAGTAGCAGTCCGTCCATTCACGTCCGTTAACGCGCGCGGTTAGACGGTAGCTTCTTTCTCCACACCCGTGGTGTCCTAGACATTTGCTTTTCAACGTCGACCCCTTCGTCTCGTCTCTCGTCTGTCCGCTCCTGCGGTCATTATAAATAATAAAAATCGCGTTAAAACTTTGTTTATACATACGGGTACACCTTTACGATATTACGTATAATATAATATACGCGCACCGTCGTCTTACGCTCGCACACACACACACACACACACACACACACGACATATTTTATTGTACTCGCGTGCGTGTGTGTGTGAGTGATTTCTATACGTCTCGCCAGTCTATTGTTTATCGCGTGTGCGTGCGCACGTGAATAATTATTATATTATAATAATATGATATATAATTATTATCCTTCGTCGCACACAAGCCTTGAACTCGAACGCCACCGCCGCCGTCGTCGCAGCCGTGGCTCGCATCGCACACCGCTCTTACACGTTACTGTCTGCCCGAGACACAATACGACGTGCACCACGTGCGCGATCAACAAGTCATCCGTACGTGCGTTACCGTCACATAATACGTCGGCGTACGCTGCGAAACCGGCGGCGGCGGATTCGACGAGGACGACTCGACGATCGCCACCTCACCAACTCCCCCCCCCCACTCACGACCCGGATACTTTTTTGGCAAATGCGTACCAAAAAAATGAGCAGTTTTGGTCGACAACCGAATTGAGTGCGCGGTTTTCACACGACAGGGTGGTGGGGTCGCGTGCGAGTATATTTTTATGATTCCTGAATTGTTTCAAAATTTAGAAGACCTTCATTTGGCCCTAACAAATTTAGGTGGAATCAAATGAAATCGAGATGAAATATTTTCGCTTGTAAATAATTCATAAAAAAAAAAAAATTGTAGTGTCTATATGATGCATATAAGTGGAGACGAAATGAAAAAAAATGTAAAATTTGAAAAGAAGGGAGTTTTGGCCGAGAAAGGCGAAGACGATCGCTGGGTGCTTCAGTCCAGGCTTGAGGCTTCCTTCGAGTAAGGTTTTTATTTCGATTGAATTGTATTACTGTGTCGTGTAACACAGTTATTTTTAGTATCATTTTTATTTTTCAATAATTATATTAAAAGAATGTAAATACAATTTTCTTTTATACATTTTAACGTTTTTGAGTTAAACAATTATTTTACTCCGTCTTTTATACCTTTTCTTTGATAAGGTAAACTATAAAATCTTTTTCTATGTAGTAGTTAAAGAGGTAAAACCATTAAAGGTTATCAATATTTTTGAACTCTCATTTTAGAGAGTAGAGGCTATTTTGAGAGTAAAAATATTTAATTGCCTGTCACGCAGGACTTTTTGAGTCACCGTGTATACTACAATGGTAAACAAAAACAAAAAGAAAACAAAAATGATATATTTTCTTCTTTTATAGAAAATAATGCATACTTACCCAAATAACGAATACAAATACATAATATTTATTCGATATATAAATACGTGATATATTATAAATACACCAATACATAATAATATGTATTCAATATATAAATCGCTACACTAATGACAATACCAGGTATGTACATTTTATCAATTTTACAGGAGACTTAAAAGACTGAATAAATATTAACAAATATTATACACCTCGTTTTTTTTTTTAATTTTATACTCAAGTTATGATTTTTCTACGTTATTTTTAATAAAATTATTTCAATTATGTTGCTGCTTAAAATTATTAACACATTCTTTATCATAAATACACCATTGCATAGGTAATTAAACATTTTTATTTCAAATTGTATTTATGTTTTAAATTCCCTCGGTAACTCGAAGTAGATGTTGGTGCTGCACGCACGGTGTGACGATCGTGGGTCGTCGACGACGAGTTTATCGTAAAGTCGTCGTCGTCTCACCGTTAATCTCCGGCCCTTTTCGGACGAAAAATCGACTTTTCACGAATCGGTTTCCGTCAATTACCGTAGCACAAGTAGTAAACCGACGTGATCAGTGCGAATATTGCATTACTATCGACGGGCTCGTGCACAATACATAATATAATTCGTACCATCAGAACATTAGTGTAGTGTAACTCGAAAAATGTCAATTTTGAGTCGCACGTGTTTTCTTCTGAAAAAAAACAATGTTTTTTTCCACGCACCAGTGTATTTTAAGGTAAATTCTATATTGAAAAATTAAAATGACGAAATACGGTACACTGTATTAAATTAAAAGAAAAGATTGCTTTAATGCGTTAATGTAGTATTTAAAAATAATCTCAGAATTAAGTTTTTCGAGTTGTTACACTATTGTACCGATGGTACGTCATATTGTTCATACCGAATTAAACGTATCTCGCTCATTGAAAAACTTTCACGAACTGTGGGAGGGGGTTGGAATAAACCCTCCCCTTCTCGTGTTCGCGACTGACTATCGATATATTACTATCATTTTGTTCGTGAGTTCGTGGTGGGGTAATGAATGAAAGTATGAAATCGACCGCTTTCCGTGAGCACACGCGTAAACGATGTAATATAAAATAATAAGTAAGTATTTATATATATATTTTCACAACTCACCGCCGGGGGCAAACGAAGACGCCGAATACAATCGCGTACCGAGCCGCCGCGAACACACGCCGACACAAGTTTCCGAGGCACACGGGGGTAGTGAAGTTATCTACCCCTCACGGATACGTTCGCGGAGGACGTCATCCCTTCCCGCATGACGACTTGTAGATACGGAAATGTGCACGAGTGTTGGAAATACTACGTCAGCATGTTCAAAACAAATTCGTAACACGTTTTACACGCGTGTATAATGGTTATTTGTACTGCACGCGTGTTATATTTAGAAAAAAAAAAACGCCATTTGATTTCTCAGGTGATGATTTATCGTCTGAAACGTTTTAACTTTGATCAAACGGTCCGCGCTTATCAATAGTGAAATTAACACGAGAAGTTTATCACCGTTGGATCCTCCCCTTTTATGCCGTCATCTTTTGACCGCCTTTTGAGACGTTTTCTAAGTTTTCTAACGAGGAGTCTCTGTGACGAAATCTTCGAGATTTAAGGCCTTCCCACACTAAATACGTCGACGTCCGTTGCGATGACGTACGTCTAAAGTATACGTTCAACGCAACGTACACAGATCCCACACTAAATGCGTTTATTGGTTATCCGTCAGCTAAAAGCTAACTATAAATTATAATTGTTTCTATCTACCAAATCAACTTTTGATTACAAAATGTACAATGTATTACTGGCTTATTACTGCAGTTACCTACTATATTCCTTTATCTGATTGTTTGCTCCATCACCATTGCATGCAAGTCACTACCTACTTTTAGTATTAACACTAAACAGATATTTTTGAATAAGTAAAGACGTGTTCTGTGTGTGTCTTAACTTCTTAAGATTTAGTTTATTCAATTAAATTTTTAAAGTAAATATAAATAATAAATAATAAATATGACGTTATGTACGCGATCTAAACGGCTATTGGCATTGTTATAATTAATAAGAAGAAAGAAAAAAATATACATTAAAGAAAACTAGACTTTGGGTACATTCTATGAATCGAACACGATCAGAAAACGGAGAATTCAAAAAAATTATGTGTTGAATTTGAATTATATCCAGATCGATATTTCAATACCTTCAGAATGAACAGAGATCAATTCGATATATTATACACACTTTTAAAAAACTCGCTTTCTAAAAATGATACAAATTTTAGAAAAAGTATACCCGCTAAAGAACGACTTGTAGTCACATTAAGGTAAGATACGTATTTATTATTTTATTTTTAATTTATTATACATTAGTTGTAGGTATATAGGTACATTATTTTCTTATTCGGCATAAATCGTCCATGGGCATTAGTTATTATTATTTTTATACATAAAAAAAATTAAATAATGATTAATATTAAATATAATTATATAAACATAAAAATTTATTAGAATTAATAGAAGTGTACACAATATTTTAACTACGTTCAAAGTAACGGACTAAAATAGTTTTGTCCGTAGTCAAAGTATGGGTATCTACTATCTACTGATAAATTGTGAAGATAAAACTATTTTAAAATATTAATAAAATATGGTTCTATTCGAATGTCGACGCATTCAACTGATAGCAATTTTATATCGTACGTCGACGCGCCGGACGGACGTACCCGACTTTTGACGCGTCGTACCTGGTGTGCGGATTCGTATTTGAATACGTTAAATTCAAAAAGAGTACGTTGACGTACGTCACCGCAACGGACGTCGACGTATTTAGTGTGGGAAGGCCTTAAGAGTTACGTCCTGTGTGCACGACTTTATCCTCTACATCTCAATGAGATTATCCTCGGACCCGAAGCGGCGACGACGGGCCGACTCGGGCGTAAACGAGTCGAACAGCGACAAAGCGTACTCTGCACAAATCGAATACGTCACGACGACGTCGCGTTTCACAAACCACAACGGCGCGTAACGAGTGCACTATTACTGCCCTCCTGAGCCGCCGAAAGACAGCAAGCAACAAAGTTGAAAGCAGTAATTTTTTCCTTCTAATCAAGCAGTATCAAAAAGTATAATATATACTGAGGAAAGAAGTAGTAACTATAACTACATCATATCACGCAAATGTTGCTTAGTATTAGTTCGCATACGGATATTTACATTCAGTATTCTATCATTTTATTTTTTTATTTAAATTTGTTTACGCCCCCACGAGGGCAAAAGTACAGAAATATCAACAAATTACTAGCTAACCAATGAAAAATGTTTACGAATTTTACACCATAAAATTACACCTAATTAATTTACGGCACGGATACGTAACAAGTTGATATTATCAATGAAAAATCAAAATAGCTTGGTTCGTTGCGGAATCTAAGCATACGATGACGATGGATATTCACGAAAAAATCGTTTTTATGGAGTGTTGATGATTATTTTACGGCATATCATTCAGAAAAGTTATTTTTCTCAAAATTATAACTATGTCGCTTACCTTTTGGCTTAGGGGGGAAGTGTATACACGGTTTTCTACGACGAGCGGCGTAGCTCACTGAAAACCCGGGAAGGTCGGTGAAAACTCGTTAATCGCGAGAGCACTTGACCTGAACACCGGCATGTACCACTCGCACGGCGTACGGTCACCGGCCGGTCGAAAACCGCGTACTATGCTCGACACGGTGCACGCTGTGAGTAGAATTTTAAAATTTCACGATACTTGTTTTGGAGTGAAATTCAAATACGGACGCGCGGTGTGCAGGATCTTCTTTTGAGATTTCGCGCCAACCATTTATTATTGATCACCGTCAAAATGCCACTGTGTGACCACGAGGTATCGAAAATCATTTTCTCTCGATGGATAAAAAATATTGTATTAAGTGCCATCGACGAACTGTCTCAAGGGTAAATCGTTAAAATCACACTATTTATTATTTATCATTATTTACCGTTTCAACCTACAGGAAGAACAGCCATTCTGCCATCGATGCAATGAGATTCTGTCAATCGAGCATATCTCACTTCACTGGCCTATGTATAATGAAGAATGGAAAATCTCGAGTCACCCCACTTACGTGGAGTAAGCATTAGGGGAAGCCAACGTTGACTCCATTTTTAATTTTTATAGATCCGTTTATCTAATAAACCTATTTTAAACCAATATCCTAAATTTAAATACTTATGTGTATATACTTCAACAAATTAAAAAACCTTATCGTCGGCTACACTGCAAAACATCGCAAGTCACTTTTATCAAATTGTACAGGAGAGGCAAAAAACTATGAGATGCACCTATTAGTGCTCGACATACGAGGTGTAGTTATTTAGGATTATAATAATGAAATTTTTGCTTTTGTGATAGTGAAATGTGTAGAAAAATAAAGTGTATCCATTAAAAAAAAAAAAAAAAAAAAACAAGTCAAAATCTCAACTTACGAGGTTTTATTATTGTTATTATTATTATGGTTTAGAAATGATCTGTATTAAGAATACCCCGCGTTAAATCTACAACATAATGTGAAAACATTGTGCACGCTAATTGGGTTTTTGATAGAACGAAAGGTGAATTACAATACATTTGAATGTGACGGAACGTAAGTGGTTATTCGGCAACACTTAAAAGTAGACGGTTCAAAGTAACTTACATTTTCAACTCGACCATTTTTATTTTTATTTCATGTTGTATTTTTGAGCACGTTTTGATACGACCCTATCAAGCGGTTCTTTGGTCAAGGTCATTTCATGGTTACCTTGTAAAAAGTTTTATACGTTTCCTTAAACCGTTCATATCACAGAAGCTTTTTGCGAATAATCGAATCAGATGTTTATATAAACTGTGTGCGGTGTAACATTTAGGCGTGAAGAGGACGACAGAGGTAGATATTGAATTTCAAGAAATCAACTCTCGCACCAAAAAAAAAAATAAAAATAAAAAAATAAATAAATAAATAAATAAAAATAACAAAATAGCTAAAGCATTAATCGTTTTGTAATGCACGTGTCAGTGAAAATATATTTCCCTTCGCTTCCGAACATGTCACCGTCCAGCTAATACCCCACACACATTATTACGCCATTAAATAGGTAACACACGTCGTCGTTCTTTGTGTGTGTGTGTGTGTGTGTGTGTGTGTGTGTGTGTGTGTGTGTGTGTGTGCACGCGCGCGTGTGTACGTGTGTAAAATCGAATTCAGACATATTTATGTGAAAATATTATTACATGTCCTCTGTGTGTGTGTGTGTGTGTGTGTGTGTGTGTGTGTGTGTGTGTGTGCGTGTGTGTATCGTATGTAGGCAAATCGTAGTCATCGTCAAACTACTGGACAGCCCGATTGGAGAGAGCAAGTTTACGCGATATTTGCTGGCATAACCGTCACCAACGCACACGCCAAATATTACGGACGACCACATGTGGTTGAAAAGGGTGTGTGTGTGTGTGTGTGTGTGTGTGTGTGTGTGTGTGTGTGTGTGTGTGTGTGTGTGTGTGTGTTCACGTGCGATACGAACAAAGTTCGATTGAGCAGGCAGGCAATCGATCTGTTTTTGACGGCGCCGGTGGTAAGTTTACGCGTTCGGGTTGACGTAAGGGTCGCGCACCAGTGACAATGAAGTTTTATTGTAAGACCGTTAAGCAAATAACACAGTACGTCCACGCGACACAGTGTATATACTGCAGTATGAGTGTGTGTGCGTGCGTGTGTGTGTGTGTGTGTGTGTGTGTGTGTGTGTGTGTGTGTGTGTGTGTGTGTGTGTGTGTGTGTGTGTATGAGTGTGTAAATCATACTAGTAAAAGCGTAGTATGGACGTTAACGTTGTATTATATTGAAGTGACGCGGTAATAATGCCGACGGTAGAATGTGAGCCGGAAACCGTTTTGTCGCTACAAGTTCGCGAGACTCGGTGATTTTGAATGGACGACTGCGTTACTCCTTTTGTTTTTCGCTTTCGTGTGCGCACATAACTCGACGAGCACACCGTATACACACACGGTCGTGACGTACGATTGTCGTCGACGGCCGAGAAAGCGTCTGGACGGTCGTCCGGTCTCTCGTCACCGCGACACGTCGGCAGGCGTTTTACCGCGTGGACCGCGCGACGTTCCGCATTCTCTCGTCCTCGTGTCACCGACTAATAATATATTATCGGCATCGTTAACACTGAGACTGAAATCGAGGAAACCGCCTTGGAAGAGAGCTAAAGACCTAATAAGATCGGGATTCGAAACTAAAAAGTGCTGGTGCGATGAATGGGCCGACTCCACTATACCGATCAAAAACAAAAAGCTGGTAAGTGAGATGATGGTGGTACAAGTTCGTCCTTCGTCCCTTCGGTCCTCGGACAAGATATTGGTGATGAATGTATTAAGTTTTAAAGAAATGATGACTCATTTCTTTAGTATAAAACGATTCTGAGCAAAGCTTCAGTGTAATGTAATATATTATTATTTAAATACTGTTTACGTATTTTACGGTTATTTGTATAATTTTTGGTGAATTATAATAATTTATTTAAGTGTGTATGAAAAAAAATCCTGACTCACGATTTTTGAATTTTTGTTAGGATAATTAGGTAGGTATATGAGCAAGGTCATATTAAATTTTCAGAACTTTTTGTCAAATATTTAAAATTATATTACATAAAAACTTTCAAACAATTTGGTAAATTAAAAGTTCTATATTTAAGTCAAAAATGCTATAATTGTTCTGAAAATGTTGTCCAATATAAAAAAGTATGTATTTGATATTGGATAAAATTTTCAAGTTTCTAGCTTCAATACTTTTCGATTTATGACTAAATACCTAAAATCTGAACAGTGAAAATCTCGTTTACGGCGAATTTTTACCGATTTTACCGTTTTTACTCAGTTTTTCGATTGTTATTCTTGATTGCTGGAAAAGCTATGGAGATTTTGGAAAAATGACCTGTTTAAAGTACCATCTCAGTTCCATTTCGAATCTAAAAAGTTCCTGGACGAAACTTTTGGACAAGGATTTCCATACGAAAAAGTGTTTACAGAAAAAATAAATAAATAAATAAACATCATTGTAAAACCATAAGATCCTTCGCTTCACTCAAAATCTAAAACCTGGACCCCAATCAAGGAGTTAACGGGTATGGAACTGCCTAGACATGAGTGGTCTGTACTAAATCGTCTTCGAACAGGCCGTGGCCGTTGCGCTGATATGATGTTTAAATGGCGACTCCGAGGCGGCCCACCATGCGATTGCGGCAACGATAGACAAACCATAAATCACATTATAAAGGAACGCCAGCTAAGGAAATACCAACCGGGGCATCGAAGGAATCCACGTGATTACACCGGTAGCAGTAAAGTGTATAAGGGAACTGGACGGACACCTGTAAACCGTTACGCACCGTTATATTATATTACAGGGGTGGCCACAACGAGGTTCGCGAGCCGCACGTGGCTCTTAAATCAATTTCGTGCGGCTCCTAAAGTAAACTTGGACAAAAATTAATATATAATTTCATTAGAACTGTAAGATGGTGTTTTTATTGCCTTCGGTTTTGTTATCATTTCAGTTTTCGTTTTCATAACAATTAGTTAAGGCTTTTTACGAAAGACATTCAGACCAAAACATTTGCTCACTTCAAATTTTTGAAGAAAATTAGTGAAAGCCACATTCCGGTGAAAACTGAAGAATACTTGGATAAAATATCAGGCCTTCCTGGAGAAATCAATCGCGGATTTAATGACTTGAGATCACTTAAACCTTCATTTTCATTCCTGGAAAATTCATTTGCTGTTGATATTGTTCGCGACGGCTGTCCTGTTTCATCACTAATAACAAAGGATATAGCAGCTGTAGAGTTGGAGCTACTAGAACTGCCAGAAGATGAAGGACTAAAATGACTCGAACGAAGTGGCGTTTCTACAATAGAATTTCGGAAATATGTTTCAGAAGAAAAATATCCACGAACAAAAGAGTGTGCTATAAGACTTATTTCAATCTTTAGCACTACTTATGTATGTGAATCGTTGTACTCTACTCTAAAATGCATTAAATCTTAACATCGATCTGAACTAACTGATGAAGATTTAAGTGAACTTGTACGAACTGCACTTATAAATAATTATCAGCCAGATTTCAAAAAACTTACAGAAAAAATGAACACTCGGAAAAGCACTTCTCATAAGTAAAACAACAATAATATTAATAATAATGTCAATATTCAACAATAATAATGTTTTTTGTAGTATACAAAATAAATGTTCCTTCATTTGATTTAAAATAACAAATGTATCTTAATTTTATAAACATTACTTTACAATGAGGCTCACCTCGAATTAACTTTATAAATTTGTGGCTCCCAAAGTTAAGGTTAGTGGCCACCCTTGTTATAATATATATTTATAAAACCTTAACCTTTTCAATCTAAATTTAATTAAATTATGTTTTTATGTTTATATTTTGTTTTGTTATTGTTTAATTTTGCTGTAAATTATTCGTTAAGCCATACGGACAAATAAATAAATAAATAAATCGCCATCGTCGTCGTCACGTCGGAATTTTATCGTCCACACGATTTTATTGGTTTAACTACTCGGCAAACAGCGCTAACCGTCCGTCGCGTAGTCCAATAATTACTGTTATTAATAATATCATTATTGTTGTTATTATCAACGTCGCAAGACGTCGTTTGTCTGTCGTGTGTCGTCGGCACGGTCATTAATATCGTAATCATCCCGGGGTATTGTGTGCGTCGCACTGTGACGTCTGTTCGGCGTTTTAATCGTATCGTAATAACCGCACGATTTTTCGGACAATGTACAGAGATGTGAGTGGAAATCGTTCGATGATTTCTTTCCGTCCGTCTGTCATAAGTAGAGACCGGATTTATAAGCACTTAAAACCATAGAAATAAGATGTTTCTATGCTCTATAATTTCATCAAAATATTCTTTAATATTCAAAAATATTTTTTTATGAAAAATTATTCTTTTTCGTAAAAATATATTGAATACTGAAAAAATAAATAGCAGTAATAATATGATGATATACTTGTGTACCTATATTGTTTAATTGTATTTTAGATGTGTGAGTGTACAACCAATAATAAAAACAAAAATGTATTGTGTATTGTTGAATAACAGAATAATATTATGTATAAAAACAACTCAAAAAAAATAATTCAGTCTTTTGAATTTAAAAAATTAAATAATATTGCATAAAATAGTTAAATATAAGTTATCTTCTATACCGTGTTGGTACACTACACACCACACCGTCCAAACCCAACACTTCCACCACACTATAGTGTAAACATAAGTTTTTAAAACGAACAAAGGTACCTAATAATTATTATTATAATTGATTTTCTTATCAATTTTATGTTCTTTTCAATATTCCTTTCGTCAAGATAAATAATATGACACTACAATAAAAATTGTTTTGGATTTTTTTTTATAAACTATTAGATTTTTTATAAAATATTCAAATTAAACCCCAATATACCAATATATTCCTAAAACATGTTTTTTGCACAAAATATTCTCTAACCTTGAAATATTCTTTTTTATGCTCTAAAAACTTCTTTATATCAGATCATAGGTAAATGAATCGTCCAGAAAGCTTATCCAATTGGAGCTGCATACTCTCAGTAAAAAGACGTAAAAACATAAAAATCCGGTCTCTAGTCATAAACGTTATCGCCGTGTATACGTACGGCGAAGTAAAAAACAAAAAATAAAATAAACAAAAAACAATATTAACCTATACTGTTTATCGCATCGCGATCGTCCAGGGTAACACGCTGTAAAATAAAACATACGATTATTGTATTTTACACGCTTGCAACGATAAATCGTTTTACGTTTTATCGATATTTAATTCAGAAAATATTTATTTTTTATTTTTAAATAAGACATTTTGTCGCGGTCGTCTTCCCTTTACGTCCGCGCGTCGCACCCGACGACCGGTTTGCGTGCCGCCAGCACGCGGCACCGCCGGCAAAGGCTAGTTAGCTGAAAGTCTCGCTTAACAAGCCATACGGCACGGAGGTCGTCACTTTATTAATTGTTTTAATACAAATATTATTTTCCACATATTTCCGAGGTGTCTTTTTTTTTTTTGTTATTTCATTTGTGTCTCTCACCTCTCAACACCGGACACTTCAATTTTATGCATTTTCAAACCGACCACTTAAAAAAAAAAAAATCAAAAATACCGCGAAAAAACAATCAAACGGCTCCTTTCATCAAAGACCTCATATAAAAGCAGAGGTTTTTTGACTTTGACTTGACCTATACAATCAGTATTTTGTATCACTATACAGTATTATGAATTGTACAGTAACATTTTAGATTCTGGTTGAAACGAAGGATCTATTGATTTAAAAATGATGTAAGTTTTTCCACGATATTTAAAAACAATTTTTTTTTCATAAACATCCAAGGTGAAGATAAAGATTCAGTTGCGCAAAACACAAAATCTCTGATATACGAAGCAAAAAGGATAGGGCAAACGATCAACGAAGACAAGACCGTTGTTATGGAAATGGAGAACAGTGTAGATGAAGACCTTACAATAGAGGACTACGTATTCGGGAAAATTCAAAGTTTCAAATACCTTGGCGCAACAATCACTAGAGATAATGATTGGTATAGTGAAATTTACGATCGAATCGATAAATGGGAAAGGGCGTACTTTGCTGTCATTAAATACTTTAAATCAAATATTTTCTCCGGAGGCACAAAAACACGCGTCTATACGGCGATAGTATTAGACCCACAATCACATACGGATGTGAAGTATGGCGGCGCACGACAACACGAGTCGAACAACGACTAAGAACATTCGAAAACAAAGTTCTGAGAACAATTTGTGGACCCGTATAATATGATGACGTAGCCAATCGCTGGCGCAGAAGGAAAAATAGAGAGTTAAGGGAATTGACGAAAATACCCGTGATAACAAGCTATATAAAAGGACAAAGGTTAAAAATGGTTCGGGCATGTAAAAACGGAGAAAATCAGCAATCAAAACCGTAGAAACCATGGATTGGCAACCAGTATCATATATATATTTTTTAAACAAAAGGAAGTGCGATCACCGGATGGTTTCTTCCCTCATCTCATTCATGTTTTTTTAAATTCTTGTAGCGAATATTCTTGACATGCCTTTGGGTATAGATTATAGATTTACAAAAAATAAGAAAAAAAAAATGTACATAATATGTTACCCAGACGTTGTGGAACGAGGCATTTAATCAACGTATAAAAACTACAGTTCAAAAAAATATAAAAATATTTTAAGCGATAAGGTTCATAATAATATGTAATAAATATATTAACTGGCTGTCCACACATACGTAATTATAATAACTCTTTGCACTCTCTGTTTTTTTTTTTTTTTAAATTACGAAATTTTACGGATTTATACATGTATAATGTACAATTATTTAAAAAAAATAATAAAATAACAATAAATTTCAAAATTCAAATATATAACATTATTATTAATAACGTTATACGTTAACCTAACCTCGTATATAAAAACGCTGTCATTAAATACGCGTCCTTTTTCACATCAATTGTTTAATATACAATTTTCACGCATGTACGACAGTATTAGAAGTGATTTCAATAAAACTACCTCAAACGTTAAGCGCGGAAAAAATGTTGTCTGCAGAAACTCCTGACTGTTGTTGGACGTATCTTCGAAGTTCGTAAATACGATTTTCAGCTTGAGCACCACGTATGAAAGGTTCAACAACGGAAAAGTCTTCCTCTCCGATTGCTTCGTCAGCAGTTTCCGTGTCTGGCTCGTTAAGAATATTAGACGTTTTAAAAATGTCTGCGTCGTCGGTCAAACTTTCCGATGTGCTCAAAGTAAAATCGATATTCAAAAATACGTAACGCGACGACCGGCGAACAATCGTGACGCGTGACGTCGATTGATTTACGAACTCGTCTCGCCGACAGACACGCGAACGATGTACTATATTGTATACCTGTGCGTAAACGTTTGTTTGTTTGGTTTTTTTTTCGCCCCTCCCCCCCGGTCATTATTTCGCACAAGTTACGTCGCATTGTGCGTTCGAAATTCAGTTGACAGTCGAGTGGGCACTTACTTTCTTCGAATGAACACACGATATCGACAACGCGAAGTCAATATAACTATTTACAATGTATAGTAAGGTTAGGGTGACCATATTACAAAAATAAAAAAAACGGGACAGTTGTTCTCCCCCCTGAAAAAAACCAAGTTTTAGATTTTTGCGATTTGATGTACGTTATCTCCCATAAGAGTTGCAAATGTAGAATTTTTAACGCTTCTAAAACTTGCTCCATTGCAAAAGCGGCAATGACTTTTTTGATCAATTCACGTTTCGTTCGAGCGCAAGAAAGTTTTTTATCATGAATTTTCTTTATAAGAGAGGACGCAATCTATAGATTGAAGCGAATGAATATGCTTGCTAGTATGAAAAGCAAATATACCTTCTTCGGCTGTAATACGTTTGCTCTCATCCGATATCTCAGATTTTCTTTTATTGTTCAATAATTATGTTAATTTATTAGAACTGCTAGACACGGCTAATACATGTTTCCGTTTTTGAAGGTGCTGCTTGATATCTGATATCCCACCATATTCAAATGAGAGAATGGATTTACACTCGGTACACAGAATTCTCCCTATTTCATCGGCTTCTCTTAAAAAAAGAAATTGAGTTTTTAATTTAGGATATTTGTTTCGTACATTAATATTGTTTTCATAAAATTAATATAATTATATTATGGAAATAACGGGATTAAAACGGGACCATCTTATAAAGACGGAATAAAAAGCGTCCCGTTTGAACTTTGTCGGAACAACGGGACATGATGATCAAAAAAGGGACGATCCCGTTTTTAACGGGATGTCTGGTCACCCTAAGTAAGGTGCATATATACGTAATTATTTTTTTTTAGATTCTGAGGAAGCGAAGGATCTTATGGATTTACAATGATGTTTATTTTTTTTTATTTTTTTTTTTTTTAGATTCTGAGTGAAGTGAAGGATCTTATGGTTTTACAATGATGTTTATTTTTTTTATTTTTTTTTTTTTATTATTTTTTTTTTTCTGTAAACACTTTTTCGTATATAAATCCTTGTCCAAAAGTTTCGTCCAGCAACTTTTTAGATTTGAAATTGAACTGGTACTTTAGAGAGGTCATTTTTCCAAAATTTCCATAGTTTTTCCAGTAAACAAGAATAACGATCGAAAAACTGAGTAAAAACGGTAAAATCGGTAAAAATCCGCCGTAAACGAGATTTTCACTGTTCAGATTTTAGGTATTTAGTCATAAATCGAAAAGTATTGAAGCTAGAAACTTGAAAATTTTATCCAATATCAAATACATACTTTTTTATATTGGACAACATTTTCAAATCAATTATAGCACTTTTGACTTAAATATAGAACTTTTAATTTACCAAATTGTTTGAAAGTTTTTATGTAATATAATTTTAAATATTTGACAAAAAGTTCTGAAAATTTAATATGACCTTACTCATATACCTACCTAATTATTCTAACAAAAATTCAAAAATCGTGAGTCAGGATTTTTTTTTATACACACTTTAATAAATTATTATAACTCACCAAAAATTATACAAATAACCGTAAAATACGTAAACAGTATTTAAATAATAATATATTATATTACACTGAAGCTTTGCTCAGAATCGTTTTACGCTAAAGAAATGAGTCATCATTTCTTTAAAACTTAATACATTCATCACCAATATCTTGTCCGAGGACCGAAGGGACGAAGGACGAACTTGTACCACCATCATCTCACTCACCAGCTTTTTTTTTTTATTGTGACAAATGCCTCGGCAACTATGGGCCATTGGCTACAAAAAATACATAGTATTTATATTAACAATAGATAGGTTACATTAAATATGGTAGATACATTATACTTATAATATATATATATTAAATTTAATTTCTTTATGAAGTTCTGTGTCCCTTATGAATTTGAGAACGTTTGTTGTATCGATGTTGAGGTTTTCAGCGAGATGGCGAGTTAGATGGAATTTTTTCCGTTGTAATTCGTATTTTCTGCAGTCGGTGATGATGTGTTTAACTGTTACGGGATCGTTACAAGTCGGGCACATGGGTGGGTGTTCTTTCTTCATTAGGTAGGCGTGGGTTAATCTAGTATGGCCTATTCTGAGCCTATTGATAACTACTTCTTCTTTTCTGGTGAGTGTGTTGTTCGGCCAATACGTAATTATGTGTATGCGCTTTCTCGCGACATCGTCCAAGTGACGTGCGGCGGCGGCGGGTACCCCGGGTTTTCGTGGACGGACGTGGCGATCGATTGTGATTACGCTCGACACACCGCACGTGTGACTCTCTGCGCGAAAAAACCGAGTCGACCGAGTGCGAAAAATATTATTATCGCCGCAGTGACTGACGTCACGTCGGCCGGAAACTCGGGAAACGTCGCCGAGTCGTGTGTTCGGACGATAGTGATGGGAAAAAATCCGGATTCACCAAAGTCCGAAAATCCGGATTTTGAAACATTAAATCAGTATTGTTTTATCTAGAGCTTATTATGACGAAATGACTAAAGTCGATCGAACGAAAATCTCGTTTACGGCCGATTTCACCGTTTTCGCTTCATTTCAGGGTGTTTTTCTCTCGCCTGGAAAAACTATTCGGTCGAGAACCTAAGAAACTCTCAAAGTACCATCTACATAAAATTTCCGATCCACAGAGTTGCTGGATAAAACTTTTGGATACGTTTGAGTTGAACGAAAAGTGTCTCCGGATAAATAAAAAAAGATGCTTTTACGTAACGTTTTATTGTCGAAATGATACTCTGACGATTAATCGTTGTCGAAACGTAGATGATAATTAGGTATGAAAATCACCGCCGCTATTGGTTCACACTTTAAACGCCGTGTTATTACGCAAATCAGTCTTATCGTAAATCACTTTTGGCGGGGACGTGAGAAGTGATGTAGGATATGAGGCGGTTCAATATCTGGAATCCAACGCGAATTGAAATTTTCTCGAGGTTCAAATCCCGCATTTTACTGACGGGACGAGAAAAGCATTAATCGGAAAAATATTTCCACGTGCGCCGAGACGAGAAATGATCTCGACGACTGCCACGTGTTGCTCGTTGTTTGCTTTTCATATTCGATCGATCGATCATCGTCAGCGCAGATACCGGTCTTCGTAATAACATGGTGCCTTACACACGTGTCTCATACAAATATATGCAGGGTGACGAGTGTCCCACGGAGATTCGAGCCGTGCGGTTTAACGCCATGGACGTTGTATAATAATTTGAATCGTTTCCCATGCTCGATTTCAGATCATAACCTAACATAACATATGGAACTTTTTTATTAGATTTTTATCCACGCGATTTTCCTCAATCATGATCGTAGGATTTAAAAAAAAAATAGTCTGTATCGTAGTTATCGCGTTAAACTCAAAAAAAGCACAATTATAAAAATCACGCGAAAAAATCGTTTATAAAAATTGTTTAAATCGTAAGTGAAAAAAAAAAACAATTTATGGAAAATAAATAGAGGGCACTCTGGATATTTTTTTAACGTTATCGATACGGGTGGTGGTGTAATAATGGTTGTTCGTAGTGTTCCCGCCGTCGACGTATCGTTTGTATAATAATGTATTACAATAGAAATCGATTATGTATTAATGATAATGGATTTCTATTGCGTCGTTAAATACGTGTGATATGTGGGTCACACGCACACACACACACACACACACACACACACACACACACTCAAAGAAACAGTTTTTGTTTATAAAATTGACAGATAATGACAATAAATTCGTGGTATAATGACGGCACAATACGAAACGATTCTCGTCACGACAAAATACGCTCTTGTCACGTTTAAGGGTAGAAGTCAATGTGTGTGTGTGTGTGTGTGTGTGTGTGTGTGTGTGTGTGTGTGTGTGTGTGTGTGTGTGTGTGTGGCCTCATCCAGTGATTAACACGGTATCGCGACGATTCGTCAACGTTTATCGTGGTGAGCGACAGTTTTCACGTGAGTGTTATTGTTTCGTAAATAAGAGTTGTACTCTCGGTGGACGATAACGTATGCGTTCGCAATCAGCACAGACGAGATTGATGGAAAATCGTAATTAATTTTATCATCGCCCCGTAAACACAACATTTATCTTGGTCTCATTACGTTGTACGCACGTTCGTGCACACACACACACACACTCACACTCACACGTATAAGTATAATTTATAATGTGTAATAAATTATACTTATTCTACCGTACAAGGTAAAGGACGGCGGTATTATGATTAAATACGTGCAAATAATCTTCCGCGTGCACAGTATTCTCACGCGTATTTTTTTCCCTTTTGTATTACGTGCGGGAGTACATACGCTCACACACACACACACACACACACACACACACACACACACACACACACACACACACACACACACACACACACACACACACATCAAACTATACACGCACGACGTGAGCGTGTGTGTTAATATGGTTTTTTTTTTATGATCCTGACATTTCCTTGTCATTTCATCTGTATCAAAATACTAAAAAAAAAAAAAAAAAACAACAACAACCCGACTCTCATCCGACGTCGTCGTCGTCGTTTATTCGTTATATATAAACACACACACACACACACACATATATATATATATATATATATTATACGTGCGTGTGTGTGTGTGTTCTAATATTCTAATATTCGTGTATAAAAAGGCAATCAAAAACCCATTAGAGTGTCTTTCCGGCTCGGCGTTACCACGTGACGGCGGCGGGGCAGCGGACCCCGACGTTTCCGCCCGCCGCGCCAGAGCTTTTGTGCGCGATGTTTTATTACTTCGCGTCCGTCGAAAACACGACGACGACGGCGGCGGCTCGTGCGTCCCGCCGGTCGCCAAACAGATTATTATCGTTATCGTCGTCGTCGTCATCATCATTATCGTTACCATCACGTGGCGGCCGCGTTTTTACGAAACGGTTTTTGCCATTGCAAACGCGGTGCACCGCGTGCACACACGTGCGTGTTGTCGTTCTCGCCGCCGCCGATCCGCAGCGAATCCGCGTGTCCGCAGCGAATCCTCGGCCGGAGACGACGCACAGTGGAGTATTTGTGAATAAAAGCTGGCCATAAGTAAAAAAAAAAAAAACCGCTTAAAACCATATGGAAACGCTAATTTTCTTAAAGTTTATCATGTAAAACGGGACCTTATGAACGTCATGAATCATAGTTGTTGATGGCAACTTAAATAAAGCGTTCAAAGTTCAATAGGCATTGATCATTTTATTTCTTGTTGTTTCGTTTAACGTGTACTATTTAATACTCAGTATGTGATTAAATAAGTATGTAATAGCGATTTCAAATAATTATTATGTTAAAGGTAGAAAACTAGTTGATATTTAGTTGATTCAAATGTTCAATGTCATATAATTTTTTCATATTGTAATTTAACATGTAATTTTTTTTTTTTTGTTTATAAAGGAATTAATATTATTTTTGAACGAATCTTAATGTGTCGAGCGATTTCAAGCAAAAATGTTTCTTTCAAAATATAATATAGACACTAAGTATTAGATATTTGAAGCAAAATGTTCCGCTTATTCACGCCATTTTGATAAGCACCACTTTAATAATGCGGCGCACGTGACATTATTTTTATACAATTTGGATATGTCGTTGCAGCTAATAACGTAATTATTACTATTTATACAGATAAATAATTGTTGTTTGTTTACGATAATACCTGAAAATATAATCATAATAATATAAAAGTAAATAGTAATTGCCAGTCGTGGATATTCCGTTGTGCTAGTATGAGCGGACGCTTTACAATTTGAATAAACATAGTTTATATACAGCGGTTAGGTGTACATGGTTAGGTTAGGTTATCGTCAACATCAATTGAACCAGGTAGAATATTATTTTTATTTTTAATTTTATTTTTTAAATGTTAATTGTAATACTTTTCAGAAGTACCAACAATATTAAAGGCAATGACTAGAAAAACCTTATACGAAATACCTTATACCTTATAATCAAAATGACGACGAAATGGATGATGAGAATTGTGACTAACGTGTGATTTATTATAAAAATAAACATTGTTATTTGTAAAAATTGGTTAAAAATTATAAAACTATAATCTAGTATTGTTTTTAAACTCATTTCAACTTCATAAACCTTTAAAAATATTTTTGGCCAGCTTTTTTGTACGAATACTCCACTGTGCGACGTTACTTGATCGTGAACGGCAGTGTTCCGCACGGTCCGGCCGGATGACTGTAAGTTGCGTCCCGACGTACCTTTTTGATGTGAATCGCTTCCCGGGTATTTTTGTATTAAAACGTACATTACCAATTCACAACCAGTATTTTCCTCCTCATTTTACCAGAGACTTAGGACATAGGACGACATTACCGTTATAACATTGGTGTGGTTAAACGTATTTATTATTCGAGTTATTTGTTCAATTTCAGTGTCAATAAGACATTATTATTATTGTTTATTATTTTAATTTTTTTTTTTATTGATTTTCCGATGACACAATGTAATTTTCAACACACATTATGAAGATAACAATTGATAATATTTGGAGCTTTAAAAATCAAAGGATATAGAATAAAATATACAATTTACAGTGTGTGTCCGATGTGTTCTCCGCGGGTAAAAAAGTCCGAGTTGTTTGACACTCGGCTGAATCGTGTACTTTCCGAAGCAATGTTTTGTTGGCCATTATTGGCTCATGAAATCGACAACCTGAGACGTGTTATCAAAACTCGTACTAATGATTAACGAAACCTCGACTGTACTCGTATCTGATTTATTTCGTGGTTTTGTCCGTGTGCTATTCATCGATGAAAACACTCGTTTCACTGCTGCATTTCAGCCAGGTAAAGGTACGACTCCTAAGACGCGTCAGACGCGTGTGGCTAATTTGAGATCGTAAAACCGCCGATTACTTGACCAAGGATCAATTTATAAACCGAGTCCCGCTGAACTCGAGTTTAACTAACTATTGTGAAAAAATGGGCCCTAATAAATGTCGTTTGTTCCACGATTACGATTCGCGTGTTTCTGTGAATTTCGTCTCCTCGACACCGTGTCGCCGGGTGACACGGGTTTTCGCGAAATCCGCATGTCCCCCGTCCCCTTTGTACGAGATATGATTTTCCTAGATCGCCCCAATAATTGTTAACAAAGGCCGTGTGGTTTTTTTCCACTCGTTTATTATTCGCCGCCGCCGCCGCCGCCACCACCGCCGTAATAACGGTGTTTTCTCATCGTATCCGGGTTATTACGTTGGATTTTTACGGGGAAATAAAACATCCACCCACTCACACACACACATATTCGAGGAAAATTCGTATATAATATTATTTTACTCTGCAGGTGTGTTTATACTCCGTTTTTTTATCGACACGTACATGAGAATATCAAAAAGATTATGGCTCTCAACAAGATTCCGGCGTTTATTAATAATAAATAGTGAGCATAAGCAGTGGTGCCAAAGCCTATGTTAAGGTCGACGTCTTTTTTGAAAAATGTGACCGGAAAGCCACATTTCATTTACATCAAGACCTCGAGTAAGAGTAAACGTATATTAGAGTGTACTGATGTATTGTATCATTGGTTATATTATGTGTGGGTGTTTTTTATTTTCTCGTAAAAATCCGACATGATAACCCGGATACGATGAGAAAACACCAATAAAGAACTCACCGGAAAAAGAAAGAATCAGCAGATGGAAAGAGAGAGAGAACGGAACAGTACAAAGGAATAAAATTAAAAGAATGAGTTACGTAAAAGAAAAAAAAACTGGTTATGGGAAAAATGGAAGGCATTAAATCGGTTAAGGACAGCGATTGGACGATGCAAAACCACACTGAAGAAATGGAACATATTAAGAGAAGAAGACACTGCTAATTGCAAACGTGGTGAAACACATACAATGGGCCACCTACTACAATGCCCTCTAATAGGAACGACTTGTGATAAAAATGACTTAGACCTGGCAAACGACAGAGCGGCAGCAGTATAGTTACTTTTTGGATGACCGAGATCTGAACGATACGCAAGAAGGAGAAAAAAAAATTTGGTTATATTCGTGAAGAATGGACGTCGGACGGGTATTATATCGTCTTGTGTACCCCTTTGCTCTTTGAAAATGTTTTCTTCGCCCTAAAATAGAGACCGTGAAGTGTTGAAGTCGCCCTAGCACGTTTCAAAAACTTTGGCGCCACTGACCATAATAAGACACCGTGTCGACTGTTGATCGGGAGTTGATCGGCGGACATTTACATTTCGAGACACGTTTATTACGTGACGCAAAACACAAAGTACCTACGTTACAATACTATGTTCGTATGCATATTTGGACAGAGAAACAAAGGCACACAGTCAAATCGTATGCCTGACGCGGTAGTAGGTATTACCTCAGTTTTTTCAAGACGGCTTTTTTTTTTTTTTACGATTTTTCGTACAAACTCGTGTGCGTGTACTCAGATTTCTCCGCGCGAATACGCAACACGTTCAACTCATTCTAATGTCGTATACGCCACGCAAAGGCTTGACGTATAACAACACAAAACAAGGTGTTTATTGGTTTAGTACACTCTAACCGTTAAACAAGCATGTAAAGAAATACCTATTAATTGGCCCGGACGACTACCTTCTTAAGTGACAAAGAATACAATCTAGCACTGCTTAATAGGATAGTCGAAACAGGTTTCTTTAAAAGGCTTACTTTCCCTTACAGCTCTAAAGTTATTTTACACTCGAAACAACTGACAAAGAAAAAGATCTAGCACTGGATGTTTCGAGCGTGAGGTAACCTTTACCTAAACGATATTGTACTTCTCTCCTCAAACTGACAAAGAAAAAGATCTAGCACTAGATTGAGGTTTGAAAATACAATATGTTTTAAACACCGTTTTTGTTTAAATGTCCCAACTTTCTCATGTACTTTTCACAAGTACAAAAAATAGAAAAAGATTAAATATAAACACTTTTTAATTAAACACAAAAATATTATTATTACAAAAACAAAAGAATTGCCGGTCACCTCACTGGTAAATCGAGCAGCGTTTCGGCCTCTACAACGATGGCAGCAGAACGAACAATCACCACGTCTTACGGAGTCGTTTTATTCTGTTGCCATCTATCTGGTCATCATTTTTGAAGGTGGTGTGTGTATTCGTATGTGTACGTGTGTGTTTGCTGACAATATATATTTATTTTATTTTATAACAATAATTAAATAAAATTGGGTGTTCGGTATCATTTATGTGATGATACAACACTAAAGATCATTGCGTTTCATAATATCCGTTATCTGTCGCTCGGTCGCGGTCGACGGAAACGGATGGCTGTTATCAAAATCGGAAGACATCACGTTTTCCACGCGTTTAGACGTCACCTACTGTCACGACGACGCGTACGTCTCGAGTGGACGAAACGCGTTATGGACTGCGCACAAAACAGAAATAATGCGAATACTCGAACGCACCGCGGGCAAGACGGAAACCATAGTTCATTATATGAGGTACGAGAACGTTATTCGCAATACGATTGTATAAATTGTATCGCAATATAACGGAGTGCGCCTCGGTAAGATTCGATACGCGTGTAATCGATCGTTTATACGCGTTTCTACGGCTTGAAAAAGCACTCGAAATTTTGAGGCATCAGCGTTGCCCGCCACCGAGCGCCTTCTTTTTGTGGGCCCGAATTCCGTACATCAAGTTTAGGGGACGCCGCCGTGATAAACCGCACTGTCCGCGCGATACAATAGCGTTATTTGTGCCCACACACACACACACACACACACACACACACGCACACACACAGTCTCACAAATGTTTTTAATGGATACAAAAATTATATAGGTCACCCAATTACGGTCGTCCAATCTTCAACGATGACGCATAAACATTCGGCGTGCGTATGGCGCGCAAGTTTCGCAGATTTACCGAAAAGAAACTGAGGTGCTTGTCGGTTATCGCGACTACCGCGTTAATTGTAAAAAAAAAAAACTATTGTAAAAACTTGCTTCGCAAGCTCGTGTCGAAATTGTCGGAATTAATATATTGGTTGTGCACTATTCCACGAGTTTGGGGTATTTGGGCTATTTGTTTGTATTTTTTTGCATAATTAGTACGTGAATAATATATGCACGTGAACTTTCTCTAAAACCAAATTTATTTACATCTGATTTTGAAGAAGCAATTCATGTAGCATTGAGACAAGTCTCAGATGACACTAAACTATTCGGTTGTAGATTTCACCTAACTCAATCGTGGTGTAGAAAAATTCAAGGATTTGGCCTATCCTACGTATGTAAAAATAATGAAAACAGAAAAAACCAAGTGGCTAAAACCATACATTTGGGTTGCCATTTATTTCTCCAAATGAGATCAGTCACTGTTTTGTTGAAGATTTTATGTCATCGATTCCTAATGACATGAGATTTCAAAAATATGTCGATTATTTAGTTTACACATATATCTGCGAAGAGGCTAAATTTTCACCATTAACTTGGGCTGCGAATATCGCGTAACTAGCTCTTACTACTAATGCTTGCGAATCATATTGTCATTCACATTTCAATTCCGAGTTCTATCACCCACATACTACGCTACGTTAGGTTATTGTCGTACAACCGTACAAGTCAAAGTCGTTGGTTAAACGCGAGTGATTTTTTTTTTTTTGTTTATTCTTATAAGAAGATTTCAGTACAGTAAATCAGAAACGTAGTCGTTCTGGTTCACAGTTAAATCATTTTAAAGTCGAGTCAAACACCACACCAAGTGTTGAACTACCAGAATCAAAAAACCAAAAACCACCAACCGCAGCAGAAAGTTCATCAATAATAAATAACACTGCTACAGCTACATCAAATTAATTTAATGTCCAATTACTAAACGTCGGTAATAAAACAGTACCAAAATATGATATATCTTCATATGTAAACACTAAACAAAAAATTAAATGATCATGAAAAAATAGACATTGTTCAAAATATGTGGGTACCCGATAATAGTTATATTTTTAAAGTTCAGAAAATAGGTTCACAAAACAGAAAATTTAATCGATTTTTGTACATGTTTAAAAATAAATATTCAACTATTAAAAGATAATTTTATGAAGTTCACCCCAAAAAAAAATCCTGTGTGCACCCCTGCACACACACACACACACACACACACATATACACACACACACACTCGTGAAATTAAACTAAAAAATTGAATGATATTCTATCCTCAAGCGAGACGGCACAGCAGTAGTAATTACACGCGATTTGTTCAAAAACAGAAGCAGATCGTAGAGTGACAACAGCAGTAGCCGTGTCGGCTGTACTACCGGCGGCTAAGTGTATGTGTGTGACGTGTGTGTGTGTGTGTGTTTTAACCTCAAGTACTTGTGGAATTATCATTATTATTATTATTATTATCACTTCTCCCTTTTCCTCCACCCAACGGTTTTAGCGACGGTGTAGTCCTGCGGACGGGCGACGGCGGTGGACGTTATAATTAATTGACACGGAACCTTTTTTTTTTCCTGTCCCTATATCAACACGGAGAGACCTTTGTTGTTCTCGTATCTGCTGCGAGTAATTAACCATTAAAAAAAAAATAAAAAATAAAAATAGTAATAATAAATATGAAAAACGAAAAAAAAGTATACAGGGCTAACGCTAACAGGTACAACACTTGTGAACCCGACGATAAATATTTTGTTGTTGTAGTAATTTTTATCCCTTTTTTTCTCGTGTATCTCACATTCGAACCCGTACCGTATCGCCTATATATATACAGGCTTTGCCGTCAACACCACATGTATTTATTTATTTTTTCCCGAAACACTCCTCCCACCCAGTATCGTCAGTATCGTATTACCGATATTTTGACACCGTATCGAACACACATACACACACACACACGTCGTAAATACGTTTTGTTTGTATTGTAACGTTATACTAGCTGTTAAGTCAGGTTTTTGACGTCCGGACGTCGGCACGTGTTTTCTGGTCACATCGGGCGCCATCGCAATTTTCGTTTCGGAAACTGATTATAACTAGGTACACACAAGACGTTTGTGTACGGTGGCCCTCCGCCGCCGCCGCCGCCGCCGTCGACAGCAAACCGCAAGCGCCGTCGTATCGGTTTCACACACGTACCCGACCGTAAACGTCCGGTAACCGTAGGCCGTGTGCGTTTGACGTCCGAACTATACATAGTAGGCGTTAGCGTCGCAGTCCGGGGTGTAGGTCGTGGGCTGCGGTGGCGGGTAAATCTTCGCACGTTTGGTCGTGTTGTTTCGTTTGTATTCGTAAACAAAAACGGTCCTCCGACCGCGGTCCGTGGGCGAACAATGAGTATTTGGGTAAATAGGTTTTTAAAATCGGAATAAATTACTACGAGTACTATAGAGCAAATAGAATCCTTACCTGTTCACGTGTGTACACGTCATACGCACACACAAACGTTTACTTTCGTTACAATTTATACGTGTTTTCATATTTATACAAGTGTCCGAGTGTATTTATGTGTGTGTGTGTGTGTGTTGTGTGTGTGTGTGTGTAAGTGTGTGTGTGTGTGTGTGTGTGTGTGTGTGTGTGTGTGTGTGTGTGTGTGTGTGTGTGTGTGTGTGTGTGTGTGTGTGTGTGCAGGCCCGTCGCTGGGGTACAAGCAAGCCATGCGTTGCTTTAGGGCGGCAAAATAGTTTAAGGAAATTGAGGCGGCATTAAAATTATTGAATGTTCAAAAAATACTTCTCGAGGTAAAAAAATCTTCAGTACATTTACAGTTATCAACTTTAGAAAATCTATCTTAATATTGCGACCAGTTTAAGAATCGTTCTTATGACTCCAGTGACTGTAGCGTCCGCTGGAAGAAGTTTCTTTAAACCGAAACTTACGAAAAATCATTAAATTTTATCCATTGAAGCAAAGTCGACACAAACTTGAAAAATTTAATACGAGATTAAGCAACAAAAAAGGCAAGAAAAATTAATTTATAATGAACGCACTACAATTTCAAAAAGCTATTATAATTATTATAAATATTTTTCTCATTTTGATTTTTATTCAAACAAATAGTACCTATGTGTATGATGTATACTCGTGTTTTATTCTAATTTTTTTTAAAGTTGTATATTTATTTATGGTTTTTTCAAAGTCAAATTTATGAACCAACACATTGACACAAATTTGTTAATTTCATTATTATTCATGTACCTATTTAATTTAGTATTTAAGAGCAGCATTCAAATTTTCGCTTAAGGGCGGATGATATCTTACGACGAGCCTGTGTGTGTGTGTGTGTGTGTGTGTGTGTGTGTGTGTGTGTGTGTGTGTGTGTGTGTGTGTGTGTGTGTGTGTGTGAGTGTGTGTTTGAGTGTGTGTGTGTGTGTGTCCGACGTCCCGAAGGAATCCGCTAATTAAATCAATACTGGGATAATGCAGATTACGTCACCACTGTGCCGTTTTTAGTTTGGGAAATCTTCGCGAGACACTGTGCATAACTTTCCCCATTTTTTTTTCCCCGGTATTTTCTTTTTGTTGTCGCCGAGTCGCGACCACCTCTTGGCGTAGGAAAGCCGGTCGCGTCAAGGAAGAAGGCGAATAAAAAAAAAATAATACGTCATAAAATAATACGCCCCAGTGGCTGATTGATTAACTCTGATAAAACCAAAGTTTGGAGCCTGAAACTTTCCGACAGAGTGCCAGTCGATTTTCTATGCAAGTCGATGTTTATTTTCCTCGGGCGTCGTCGGACCCGGCAGATTAGGAAAGAAATGAGGAAAAAAAAAAGAAAAAAAAGGGAAAAAAATCAGTATCACGCGATACTGCTGAAATCTGTCCGCGGTCGTCCCGACAAGGAACAGTGTGTGTGGGGGAGGGGGGGGGAGTCGACAATCGAAGTCGAGTAACGCGACGCGACTGCGTCCCACGCTAAATATAATTCGATGTAAAAATATAACCATAATATTGTTATTATACACGATATACCTCACTCGGTAGCCTTCGCGCGAAATTATATTTATTTATTTTTTTTGTATTTATTTTTTTTTTTACACCTCCTCCCGTCGCCCACGTGCCGCTTGCTCGTGTGACGTGCGCCCGTTTCGCGTTCACGTCGCAACGTATACATTTTAAATTACGACCGAACCGAGTTTTCGACGAAATCCCGTTGAATTATTAACGGGTCGTGTAAATATGACGCTCGAAAAAGCTCGTGAATTCGAAAACGTCAATCGAGTCTACTGTGCACACAACAGGTAAACGAATACGCCGCCGTATACATCGAGTGTACGTCGTACACCAACCGTTTTTAACCCGACGGAGTTCCAAAAGTTTTATCGCTTGTCTTCGAGTTGAGTTTAAGCCGCAGTGATCAAACGATGATCGTTTCATCTATTTTTTTACCTATCTGTTAACGCCGAAGATAGGACGGTTGCATAATGCACCGTCGTATCAGTACAAGGGCCTAATTATAACGGCTGGTCGGTCATACCCACACGCACACACGCAAACACGCACGTAATTTTAAGTTTATATGTGTTATCTGTTTGTGAATTATATTATAAGATTATTTAAATTATGTCGTGTGTTATATTCTATACTCTGTCTCCGTCCGCCGTGTACGAAACACACATTACCCGTGCGCGAATCGCCGGTTTGATTATTATTTTATTTTTTATTGTTTTCTTTCAAAATAAAACGTGTGCGCTAATCGCCGCGATTTTGTATTTTTATTTTTTATGAATTATTAATTTTTACACATTTACGTGTGCGCGAATCGCCACTAAATGTTGTGAGTTTTATTTGTGTGCAAATCACCGTTATTATTTACATTTTTTTTTTTTTATATATTATATTTTTATTAGTGTGTGTGTGTGTGTTATTATTTAATTATTTTATATTCTGCGTGTGTGTTGTAGGTGTTACATTTTTTATTTATACAGGTTAGGTCGAGTAGCAGCTGGCCAGTCTGCGCTCCACAAACGACTGTGAGTTATTTTATTAGTATATTTTGTTACATTTATTATTATATTCTGTCGTGCCACAAGGGCCGTACATTATTTTATATTTATATTGTTTAGCCATAAGGGCTTTGATTAATTAATCCCATATTTTTAATCTTGTGTGTTGCTGTGATTTATTTATTTATTGTCTTATTATAATCTATTATTTAATTGTTGAGCCAACCAGGCTGCCGTGAATTATTTATTTTATTTATTAATTATTATACAGCAACACAGTTACCATACCTACCAATTTGTTTACCATTTTTTATTAGTTTTAGTTACCTTTTTCTATAGTTTTTAAGTATACACATCACACGCATACACACCTACACACCCACCGCACAACGTAGTCGGACAGTACTTGCGCGGCGAACCCAACCACTGCTGTTCGACTATATTCACACGTATACACACATACACACAAGTGTGGCCGATCGAGCCGTTAACGACGCGGCGGTCGGCGTACATTTACTAGTTAGGTGACCGGGCGCGCGTAATATCGCTTTACGCTCCCGGCCCGTACACTATCTGTTTTGTTTTAAGGGGTTTTTTTTTTTCAAAATGACGACAATTTTTACCTGAATAATATTCTGAATGAAAAAAAAAATGATTTCGTTTTCTTGGACGTTTCGTGAATTGAATAATTTCTGTTCGATCAATAGAAACGTATGAAACAACTAACGTTCGAAGTCAATAGTTAGCATAACGGAGGAACAAATTCGTCACGTGATTATTGCATTTCACTTTCATTACCTACTACGTTTCGCTATTCTGGACTTTCAACGCTTAAAACTTTTGATCCGACTCAAAATAAATTATGTGAAGACATTTTCAAAAACAATAATGTTATCTGAAGAACAGAACACTAAGGCGAAAATCGTGATTTCTCTGGGTGTAAACTAAAATCAGAAAGAACAGCACGGATAAAAGCGTAAACCAAAAAAAAAAAACAAAAAAAAATTAAATAATTTCCTCGTAGTAATGTATATTCGTTAGTATTTCGAACGATAAATTGGAAATATAATTCAAATCTCTGGGTTTGTACCCGATTTAAAACCGGGCGAGTATGCTTTTGAAAAAATCACCCTGTATAAGCGCGCGCGAAACCCCAAGGACGAACACGATACTCGATCACGTCACAATAGAAAATAATAATACGTTTTTCGCGGAAAACCCGGGAAGGTATCTGGCCGTTGCGCGAGTATTTCGCGAGATCCGTCCGCGTGTGTGTGTCGGTTGTCGATTGTGTTGGTATCGGGGCGGAAAAAAATAAATAAATAAAAAGACCTGCGCGTCCGGACCACCGCCAATAATAATAATGAAGTCAAAACCCCATTTATAATTCGATTAATGTGTACGCGAAAAAGGGTTGTGTATAATGCGGAACATGATATAGTTATTAATATGTTGCGCGGCGGCGACGACGTAATTATTTCCCATTAATCGATGTGCATTATGAACGCATTAAAAACAGAAATAATTATTAACACATACAACGGGGTACGAAAAAAAACAGTAATAATAATAATAACGATGATAATAAAATTTAAAACATCATTGTTAAACGAGACGTGCAGGGGTGTACGAGTTTTATCGCGATTCCTCCGCCGCGCGCGTCATGACGTACATAATATTATTATCATATAGGTACGTATATAATATCATTATGTTACAACGTTCGGATCGTTGTTGTCGTCGTGATAAATTATTGTCGTACGCGATATTAATTAAACGGCGACGGACGTGACGACGCCACTGACACGAGTGGTCGGTCGGGGCGAACTCGCGGATTTTTCGATTTTTTTATTATTTTTCATTTTTTTTCTATCAATTATTATTAATTCCACCCGATCGGTCCGACGACGCGAAACGAGAATTATGACGATAATAACAGCGGCGGCTCGTGCCTAGGTGTGCAGGTGTGCGTACACCACATAGATTATTAAAGATAAATAGCTAAAATTTATTTTGATTTTATCTATTAAACTGTATTTATTCCATAATACGCAATTATTAGTTTTATAAACGTGGAACGCTTGAATTCGAAAATATCACTCCTATTATTTAGATGAGTTATGTAATAAATACGCACCAACTGGTGTGCACCTACTGCTGCACACTCGATCACAAATTTAATTTGTATCCCCTATTTCAATGACAAAGTTATAGAACTGTTTGCCACTACTAAAGAACGAAAACTTTATTTCATATATAAAAATATGTAATTTTTTCATTTATTTTTTAAAATTGTCTTTAGTTACGACACTGTTGCTTGTTCTGGCAGTAGATAAAATTTACACCTGGTTATATGATAAATATATTTAAGTAAACCTATTATTTTCTAAAATTATGGTTAATTATCATTTTATTAAAGTAAATATTTTAATATTGACTTGGATGTGACTAATTTTATTTTATTTTATTAATATACATTTTCAATAATTGCACACCACCCATTTTGAACATGACGAGCCGCCACTGGATAATTATAATATAATTGGTCATAAACATGTTTAAACACGTTTAAAACAGTAATGTTCGAACGGTAACACACGAATGCTAAAATATTGGTTGACCGTACGATTTTGCATCAAATTTAATTGACAAAATTCACCGAAACGAATTTATATTACGTTTTACGATGCACGGTGCACGGACGTGCGATTCTTTCGACCAGAGAAAACGGTACGCGGAAAATCCACGACGAGCAAAAAAAAAAAAAATCAGCGTATTATAATAATTATTTATCGTCATTGAAGTCACTATGTGATTGAACGTCGTTTTTAATACCTAGTCTGAGAGTTGACGTGTCGGTCAGAGCCGGCGCAAGAGGATGGAAAACCGAGCAAATTAGGCCCAAGGCCTCGCTAAATAAGGCAAACCGTCGCGAAGTGGTTTTTATTTTTTCGGTGGAAAAGGCGATTTACGAAAATTCGGAATGATCTGGTGGTTGCACCGGGACCTCGAGACTTCCGAAACGAGTTTTACTAAACTCGAATCAATTAAGGACTGCAGTCGAGGCGAATGCCCGGATGGTCGGGAACCTATTGGACGCACGTCTTGTGGGAGGGACTGGATAGATACTCGTTGCCCGGGACGTTTCCGGGAAGCTTTCCACGGCGCGCGCTCTGTATACACGGTGATATATTATAACGTTATAATATTATACAGCGTGCGCATTATCATAATACATAGGTATATAAAAATATCGTTATACCGGCCGGGAGTGCGCGCGGTCATTTTTACCGTCCGCGTGACACATAACAAATATACGTACGCGTACGTCGTTAATCATACACGCTATACAACGCACGTTATCATATTATGTCATTTCGTAACGCAGGTACGACCCCGAGCCGGCCGCGCGCAGGGTGCGAGTGGTGTACACGGTCATCACTGCAGTCCGCACGCCACGTGTTCGTATAAACGTATAAATTGTATTATTATTATTATTATTATCATCAATTATGTATACTCACGGACGCACGCATTTTGTCTCCGATCGGGAATCCGAGCGAAAACGTTCGATTTGTACCAACAGTACAAAATAAATACAGTAAAACTCGCTTAAGACGCTCTTTAAGGGACCAGCTCTCTAGAACGTCTTAAGCGGGAAAAGCGTCTTATGCAGGAATGAAACAAAATGATGTGGTTGAAATATCGAGTTTATTGTTTTATTATTAAATATAATTTAACGAGAAATACACTTATAAATTAATTATAATTACAATATACACACATACTTATATTTTTGTGCTACTGAATTTAATTTAAAAAAATATTATTATTACATACATATTATATTATTCTTTATTAAAAAAATTATCTATTTTTGATTGTTTAAGGTTCTGACAATGCGTTTCAGCAAGAAAATTTTCAATTTTATTAAGACAACCTAACATTTCTTCGAAATTTTCAACACAGGATGATACTTGCCGGATTTCCGATAAATGTTGCAAACCAGTAGTTATTGTAGGAGTAGATACTGAGATAATTCTATTTTTATTTTCACAAAACTACTAAAATTTATCGTAATCTGCTGAAAAAAAGAGCGTTTTACCCGATTAGACAGAGGAAAACTGAGCGTCTTAACAGGTGATTTTTACATTGACTAGTATAGGAAATGTCTAGGGACCGACTGAAAACAGCGTCTTATGCGGGAAAGCGTCTTAAGCGAGAGCGTCTTAAGCGAGTTTTACTGTAGTATATCGGTGGCGACGATCCGAAAGATCATAATATTAAGCGACATTATCGAAATTCTACAGGAGAGCTAAAAAACAATAACATCATTGAATATTTTTAATTAAAAAAAAAAAAAGAAAAAACACATGTCGTTTAGAAAAAAGTTTGGTTTTAATGGATTTCAAATGGTCATTCAGTATTTTTGCTTTTTTTTTTCTAGAAAATTGCATTATTTTGTATTCGAATATTTACGAAAAGAAATAAACACATCTACTCTTTCAAGCCTAAACGTGCAGTGGTGGAGTGGAGTCGACATTAAAAGTACTCGTAGAAATGGAAACGCCTAAAATAAAAACGAATAAAATAAAACACATAAAACATGTTTACATCGTCGTATGAACAAAAAGAAAAAGAACTCATAGTAAAAAACTGTACTTTTGATTAATAACTTGTATCGATTGACAGCTGGGTATGATATGGGATTTGTCACCGTCGATATATAGGCATATTATAATATATCAAGGGTGGCCAATAACCTTAACTTTGGGAGCCACAAATTTATAAAGTTAATTCGAGGTGAGCCTCATTGTAAAGTAATGTTTATAAAATTAAGATACATTTGTTTTTTAAATCAAATGAAGGAACATTTATTTTTTATACTACAAAAAACATTATTATTGTTGAATATTGACATTATTATTAATATTATTGTTGTTTTACTTATGAGAAGTGCTTTTCCGAGTGTTCATTTTTTCTGTAAGTTTTTTGAAATCTGGCTGATAATTATTTATAAGTGCAGTTCGTACAAGTTCACTTAAATGTTCATCAGTTAGTTCAGATCGATGTTTAGATTTAATGAATTTTAGAGTAGAGTACAACGATTCACATGCATGAGTAGTGCCAAAGATTGAAATAAGTCTTATAGCACACTCCTTTGTTCGTGGATATTTTTCTTCTGAAACATTTTTCCAAAATTCTATTGTAGAAACGCCACTTCGTTCGAGTCATTTTAGTCCTTCATCTTCTGGCAGTTCTAGTAGCTCCAACTCTACAGCTGCTATATCCTTTGTTATTGGTGATGAAACAGGACAGCCATCGCGAACAACATCAACAGCAAATTAATTTTCCAGGAATGAAAATGAAGGTTTAAGTGATCTCAAGTCATTAAATCTGCGATTGATTTCATCAGAAAGGCCTGATATTTTATCCAAGTACTCTTCAGTTTTCACCGGAATGTGGGGAAGGCTTTCACTAATTTTCTTCAAAAATTTGAAGTGAGCAAATGTTTTAGTCTGAAGGTCTTTCGTAAAATGCCTTAACTAATTGTTATGAAAACGAAAACTGAAATGATAACAAAACCGAAGGCAATAAAAACACTATCTTACGGCTTAAATGGAATTATATATTAATTTTAGTTTAAGTTTAGTTTAAGAGTCACACGAAATTGATTTAAGAGCCACATGCGGCTCGCGAGCCTCGTTGTGGCTACCCCTGTAATATATATATAAATACAGTAGAATCCGCTTATTACGGTGTCGTATACAACGACATTCCGGGTAAAACGATTCTCAGGCATGTATGGTTGGTGTGGTATCTCGGGCGCAGTAATAATTTTGGTCGTGTATAACGATATCGGTTACAACGGCGATCCGGATGATATAACGATGTTGTTTTGCGATTGAAATAATTAGTTTTTATAATAGCGTAATATTACAATATTATTGTCTATACGTACATGCATAATATTACGCATGTTCATGCCTTTATTTTAGCCATAAATACATCGAGTACGTAACAAAAGTATGTTCAACATAGTCCACACGTCTACTGCATATTCTTCTCCTTTGGCTTTACAATTCTTTAAGAATTTTTGCCGCCACCGTCACTGCTCTCCAACGTTCCCGATTCTGGATCCTATCTTCCCAATCCGTCGCATCTATTATTTCTAAACCCTTCTTCACTCCGTCTATCCGTCTCTTTCTCGGTCTCCCCCTGGGTCTTTCCCGCTCGGTCGCCATTCGATTGCTGCTCTTACATATTTTGCGTTTTCAGCTTTTCGCATCGCGTGGCCAAACCACTGGATTCCTCGGATCTTAATGTAGCTTGTTATCAAAGGTACTTTAGTGATTTCTCTTAGCTCTGTGTTTTTCCTTCTTCGCCATACGTTAAGTTCACTGTCAAAAAAAAAACTCTACATCTACCGTAGTTTAAAACTTAATGATAAATATTATGAAAATCTGTTTTTTATAAATCGATTTCTGAGAAAAATCGATTTTTTTTTTTATCAGGATATAACGAAATCCGGATGTGACGATCCGATTCACGAGGTCCTCTGAAGATCGTTCCAAGCGAATTTGGCTGTATATAACATACACGATCCGAGTGATCCGAGAGACCTGCACGTGGTTCGCACGGAAAACCACCACGGTCTTAGGCTTGCTGTTGAGTCGGGAATCATGTGCGGTCGCGAGGCGAACCTCCGGGTCTCGGTGATTGGCCGTTCGCCTGGCGTCACCGAACCGACTTTCCGAATCCACGCCGGACTTTGCGTGCTCGCTTTCCGACTGACGGAAACACGGGGGAAAAAAAAATATTACTATAAAAACCGCAAACGTAAACTCGTGCGGATTAACCAAAACGCGCGCCTGCGGAGAAGAAACGTACAAGTGTTAAGCCGGGTTTACACGTAAAAATAAATGCTAGCAATTTATCGTAACGATCGAATTGTTTCGATTTATCGTTGCGTATAAATTGGACATCGTAGCGATTTATTGGAATTGGAATTGGATCGGATGATTGATGCCGACCGGCATCAATTTCTGCAAATCGTAACGATAAGTTGTACGTGTAAACATGTAGCAACCATTAATCGCTACAATTTGATTTAGTTTGCACTAGCCGTTCACGGAGGATGGACAAATGAGGTGTGAGTGAACCGCGGTCGACGAACAATATTGTACAAGAAATCGTAGCGTGTAAACAGTATCAACTCTTTCGATTAATCGGAACGATATTAACAACGACATCGTTGTCAACCACATCGTTACGATTTATTGTTACGTGTAAACCCGGCTTTAGGGTTCTCACGCGACGACGACGACGACGACGATGACGGGGATGATGTTGACGACACCAAACCGTTGTTCGTCCGTCGTCGAGGTCGGACTCGACAAGCCGCGAGACGACCGGCTGGTGCGCCGTGCGGCCACGGTACAGACGAGAGGGCGGCTCGAGCGTTATTTCCGGGGTCGTCGGGTCGCGGGACGACGAGTACTGCGGCAGGGACGAGGGCCTCCGCCGCCGCCGCCGCCGAGGGGTCAGCGCGGCGCACAACAGATTATTAATGATACGTGAAGAAATTGATTTATGTTATAAAAGTGTAATTTAATTAATTGCTAATTGATGCGCGCGCGCCCGCGTGTTGTACGCGCGTATTATACACGCGCGCCCGCGTCCGATCCCTGCGCACACACACACGCACACACACACACGCACACCGCCCCCGGGGCCGAAAGGGTGTGCGTGACGATCCCAGGCTACTGCCTCGCATGAGCGTGCGTTTGCGTGTGCGTACGCGAGTGTGTTCACGGGGACGATGGAAACTCGTGGTTTGCACGAAACGACAATATAATATAATTTATACGATAGTGTCACGATTGTGTGTGTGTGTGACGTACACGTGTTTATGATGTGATTATATCCGTATCAACGCGATCGTGGGTGCGTGAGTGTGTTTATTTATTTCGATTTTAGTGGGCGGACAAAGGTATAGACTTATAGTGATATATTACCATCACTCAGCACTGCATGTTAATGTTGAACTCCGAATAGTCCCCGGACCGGACCAATACTCTCGCGGTGGCTCACGAATTAATTTTCTCGTTTGATCGCACGTTCGTCTAAACGTGGTCAAAAAGTTTTGTGAAAAAAATTAGCGCGTTTCATTAGCGTTTATTAGCGCGTTCTAACGAATTGTTAAGCCGAAACTCGTGACGTAATCTATATTGATCTTTTCTGATTCGTACTGTCGGACATTTAGATCGCTCACGTCGACCCCGAAGATCGTTTCAACGGCTCGGGTTTACTTTGCCCGCCGTGGTACGTCGCATCATTGTGTTTCTGAAGAACTATGGATTTACGTATTTGCTCGTTTCGAATCGTCCGTCGTACGTGTTTCTGAAGATTTATGGATTTACGTATTTGCTCGTTTCGAATCGTCCATCGTACGTTTGCCGTGGATTTAACGTCTTTTACTAACCATTTTGGTTCCTTCCAACACCATAGAACAGTGGTTTTCAAACTTTTTTTGACCACGGCATACCATGACATCTTATTTTAATACAGTGAAACCTCTGAATGTAGGACACTCTCGGTAGCCGAAAAATTGTCCCTTATTTAAAGGTGTCCTCTATTCAGAGCGAAAGGAGGAGAATATGTTCGTATCCACATAAAAACGTCTGGCTAATTGGAGGTGTCCGCTAAGGGAGGTTTCACTGTATTCTAAAAAAAAAAATCACATTATCGGTACATTTTGTTAGGGTGCAATTATTATCTAACATAACTTATTTTTGTCGCTTTCTTACTGCAAACCTTCGATTTATCAATATACACTTAAACATTGCAGACTCACAACGATCTATACGCATCCATTTTCATCGGAACATCCCCGTTCCGCTAAAGTTTTGATTCTCTACCGATTCAAACGTGCAAAAGGTGCCTGCCTTTGTGAATCGTCCGCCAACTGCTTTATCTATGGATTTTTTATCCATACATTTTAATTTATATGATTATTCGGTAACGTACGAGCATTGTTTTTTGTGGGCTCACGACACGATTAATCGTCACGTCTCGAAGTATCTAAAAAGAAGTGTGTTTAAAGCGATTATACTGACTCTATATTTTTCTCTCGACGTTATACCGAGGTGTTTGCGTACACTAATAATATTATATACTTAGTCATATTTCTAATATTACGAATACACATTATACGGAGCATTCATAAGCTCCTCTGTGAGTTTTTGACATTTTTTCCTTTAGTTATTAACGTTTTCACCGCACTTTTATGTTTTCATATTATGTAAAATACCTTATGAGTACACGAAAACACACACACACACACACACACACACACACACACACACACACACACGTAATACTGCGTAATACACGAACCCACTAAATAATACTTTAAAATGTCTTAACCTTGACGAATATATTATGCTTTAAGGGTACACACAATTTTCACATGAGCAAGTAATTTTTTGAATATTTTCTCTTTTCTTTTCTTATTTCATTTATTTAGATGAAATGACAGAGAATAAAAAGTCGATTTCAACATATTATAATGATTTTATAATTCGACTTATTATGTTGTGAAATGAACTGTGACGTATTATGATGTCATTTGACGGTGGAAAAAAGAATAGTTTTACGAAAAAAAAAAAAAAAAAATGAAAATAAAACGTATTGTAACACGTCATTACGTTTATTACATTAACTAAATAAATTATAATTCGGTGACTTATTACGGATAGCATTTTTATACACGTATCATGTGTATACGTATATTATATTAATTAAATATGATGTTTTTTTTTTCTTTGTACGTGTTGATATTGACCCTATTGTTGGACGATAATAACAATAGTCGACACAAAATTATTAATTTTAGTCTCGATAAACGCGGTCAGTCAAACCAAATGATATTTTCGACGCGTATAGTCGGTTCGTTTCCAACACTCGATCTCAGAACGGTGGGTGGTCCGTCGCGGCTAACAATTAAAAAAAAAAAACTATTTAATAATAATAAATAAATAAAAAAATAAAGTATCGACATGTGCACCACGTATACCCGTGTGATATAATACTAATATAACGCACGACCATATAGAAAATATTATATTCGTTGTAACGTATTACGCAGCTTGTGAAACGGACTGTAACGTGTAACAATGGATCGGTGTGATACACTACTATTTAGATGTCTGACACGAAAACGGATGCTATTGGGGGGACGGGGGTGAGGTAAGAGAGCCCGAGTCACCGGAAAACGTTCTGAAACTATTCCTTGAGATGTGACGAGTCCGAGAATGTTTGATTGAATTCAATGTGCGGCATTTACGATGTGTTCATTATTTGCGATCTTTTTCACATATCATTTTCTTGTCCTGCTCTTAAATCTGAGCGTCAAATTTTAATTAATTCTCTTAGATCTCTCAATCGCCCTTTTAATCTCCACTCCGTTCTCAATTCTAAAACTGCATCATCACCATAAAAATTACCTTAAGTTTTATTTTGGATGCTGGTTTTATCATATAGAACTTATCTTGTTTTTTTTTTTTTTTTATTCATTTAAATTGTAATCTACTTTGTATAATTGTTGAGCTGTATTAGTTGTAACTTAAAGCTATCAATAAAAAAATTTAAAAAAAACGATGTGTTCAGTTTGAAAATTAATAATTTCTATAAAAAAACATTTTTTTTTTTTTTTTTAGACCCATTGCATTCACCAAAAACAATCAAGTGCAATATATAATAAATAGAACAATAAAAATGCAGTAATTTGATAGTTATTGTAAATAACAATGTCGAGAACATAATATCGTAATATCTGAATCTGAATAATATAGTAAAAAAAAATCAAACGAACAATCGAATTTAGTTTTTTATTTGTTTAAAAATGTCTAAAAGAGTACCACTTTGACGAGACAACCTCCGATAAAACTCATTTTGTAACGGATTAATCGTAATAATATTGCCGTACAGCTAATTATTTACTAGATAAAAAATGACGACGAAAGCTGTTGCAATCAACTGACCCGGTTTGAGACGAGTTTAGGAAATAAAAAAGGCAAAGCTCGTGACTCAGTCAGTTTTGAAAACGTTGCCCTGCCCCCAGAGTAAAACGTTGAAACCTTGCCTACAAACATTATACCGACGACGACAATCCAAAAGGGCGGCATGAGCGCTAAAATTCATATTATACTCAGCTTTCAAAAATTGATATAAATCATTAATCAAAAACGCAGTCGAAAGATCATATTTTGAAATATATTAAAATCCAAATTTTATTGTAACGGCATATTTTTTATTTATTTTTTTTTTATTAAAAATATTCAATTTTAAGTGAACGGTAAAAAAGAAAAATGTTTATCAGCTCTCTTGAATGATAATTTCGAAAACATCGCTTATGGATTATCGACTCTGGATTTTTACGACTAAACGTGCTGACCGAACAGCGGTTCTTCCGCCGCCGATTGGAGTGCGATTTCAATTTTCCCGAGAAGCGCCGCGTGTAGGACGTCGTCGTCGTCGTCGTCGTTGTCGTCGGCCAATCGAGTAATTTTTTATACATATCCGCGTCTGCCCCATTTAACAATGTTCGAACAAAGGACTCGGGAATCATCCACTCAATTAATCCAAATTAAAAAACCATCTGAAAAACAATCGCGCTTAACCCTTTCTGGCAAAACTGTCGACTTCACACGGCATTCCACGGCCATAAATGAGGGAGTGCCCATTGTCGATTCGAAAACTTCGCACATGCCCGCGCTGCACGCGCGCGGACGTTGTTTTTGATTTATAATATCATATTTCCTATAATACTTTCCGGGACAAAATTGTTTTTCTCCGCGGACTCGAAAACAACGAGAGGGTCCTCGTATTATTTATACCGGCACGATCCGGTGCGTCCATAAATTAATTATAAATACTATCGTACAGTACGCGAACGGTCGCGTGATATTATATCGCGGAGGGTCATTATTTTCGGTTTTTATTTTTTTTTTTCACTATTCATTAATCGTACGATAAATACTTAATGATGATTGTTTATTTTGAAAATCGAGCACGAAAATTTCCAGCGACCGGCTCGGAATTTCAAAACGTTTCAAAACGTTAGGAAATTCGTAGAGTCATTATCGTTTCAATCTCAAACGACGAAAACGTATTAAAATTATTATAATATTATTATTATTATTTTTTATTTTTTTTAAATGACAGTGCGAAAAAAATTAAATTAGTAATAAATCACTCCATTAAAATAATATCATCACGATTCGGGAAATCTATTACCGTAGCCACAAAACCATATTGATAACATTCGAAAAATGTGTCATAGGTATTTTTAAACATGATATTTCAACACTCGATTTCGGTTTTTTTTTCAACTATAATATATTTACCGGTTGGTAAAATTAATACAATATGTATTTAGTAAATGAAATATGAATTTTTTTATTCGATATAATATTATTTTTTTATTTCATATAACCTAACCGCCGAACGGCTTTTACAATGATAGTAAATATATTAAAATACAACAAACTATAGATGTAATAAAATTAAATTTATATAAGAGTGACACAACTGTAATAACAATGGGCACGAATTTGTCATTATGTGTTATGATTAAATATACGCGTCATTCTGAGGAGTGGTGCATTAGCGGAAAAGTTAGAACTGCTTGTTGGAATGTAAAAAAAAACTCTTGAGATCTAGTGTTTCTGGGTACCTGGATGCTGAGTCTCTCTAATAAACGAGGCGCGTCTATTTTCCCATTTAATAATCCCGAGATAAAACGATATTGTGTTTCAGGACTGCTTAAAAAACGTAAAACGTAATGCAAATGAAATATCGAGCGAAGCGATGGAAATTTTTCGAAGCTGCTCACACACACATACACACACACTCGTGTATATTTTACATGTATATTTATCAATGTAGATAAGAGCGTGAAATTGTTTTACCTCCCCCCCCACGCTGAACTCGAACGCGCCCCCGGGTATCACGCACGGGTCGTCGTCGTCGTCGACGTGTGCTCACACACGATCGACGTCTACCCCACCTCCTATCACCTACCCGTCGCCCGACTGCCGGGCGCTTCGATCTTATCGCCGTCGTACGTCCTGTCATCCCTCTTGTACGTACACGCGCGTACGATCGACGATCGATCCGGGCCTTTTTTTTCCTCCCTTCGTACGACGATTTTTTCTTTTTTTTTTTTTTTTTTTCCTTCCGAGGGGACGGACGACGCGTCAGTCACGCACGTGACGAGGGGAATCGCGCCGGTCGGTGGTCGGATAACGCCGCCGGACCGAAACTCGCGCTTACCCCCGCGGCCGTGAGAGCACGACCGCGCGGACCACCATTGAACATCCGACTTGGGTCTGGTTAAACAACGTAAGAAAGTTAAAAACTAAATATTATGTTCGAAAATCGTATGTCATACTTGTATTAACCCTCACATAAATATCCGTCGTCGTGTTTTCTTTTCTTTTTTTTTTTTTTTTACATTTGCAGTAATTATTTTCTATTTCGGTTTTTCGGTTTACCTCCCTCCCAGGCCCGATACGTGCATTTTGAGCCTGACGAGGCTAACATCCCTTTTCGGGTATTCCAAAATTGTCCTATTCGATGCACGACGATCGCCACGATAACTCAAAATTTGGATACTGTACAGTTTGCTCGCCGGTGTACCAGGATTACAATTTTCCTAGTATATTTGTACCCCCTCCCCCCTCCCCCATAATACTTATTAGTATTATACATCTGTATTAGTTTTACTAGGATTTTTGTACCCCCTCGTCAAATAATCATTGGAGGTATCAATATCCTAGGTTATTTGTACCGGGATTACAATTTTTCTAGTATATTTATACCTCCCGGTATAAAATTTGACGGTATAAAATTTGGGGGTATAGATGTCCTAGAACAGCTGTTAGGACAACTTTTTTGTTCGCGGAGCCCTTATGTTCATAAAAAATATTACGGAGCCCCGAAAATCAGAAATCTCTATTTGAAACGACAATAATTCATAAAAATGATGTCAATTACGATTCGGAAATGATTCGCTTTTTTTTTTGTACCTTGAAGAAGTTAGATTGTACCTAATTTGTAAATAAGTAAACTAAATTATCCTACATGTCAAACGAACGAAAAACTCGACTTTTACCTAGTCTCGTTTTGATTATGACACAAAATATGTGAATCTATAAATAGTTTAAGGTTTTAAACATTAAAAATAATACTTTTTGATACGATCCAAATGATATTGAATATAAATAAAAAAATGTAACTAAGAAACACAATAATTTAATAACTTGAATTTAATGAATACAGATATGCCCAGGGAGCCATGGAGCCCCTAGACTACTCTCGTGGAGCCCTAGGGCTCCGTGGAGCACAGTTTGAGAAGCGTTGTCCTAGGAATTAAATACTGTGGGTACAAATATCCTAGGGATTTTCGTACTCCGGGGGTATTATAATACTCTGTACGATTTTCCTGCCACACCGGCAATATGTTTTGGGGGCCACTGCCAAACTCACTATCATCACCCTACCCCAAGTCATCCGAACATTTATCGAGTCCGATTCGTCGACACAGTCCGATGTCGTTCGGACGATAATTCACTCGCGTCCATTGAGTCAAATCGTTACAATCTGCAAACGTTTCGTGACAACAGATGACGATGACAAAAATATGCAAGACACGTAAAAAAAAAAAAACTAAGAGTATCTACACTGCATACTGATACATCGGTATATGTATATGTCTTGTTTCTACTGAATATAGTTAGATACGAGGAGACGAGGATTAAACTGTAGGTAACTTGTTTACCACGTGTAAAAAATAAACAACTTTCAAAGACAGGAATTATTTATTTATTTTTCAAAGACGGGTTTCAACTGGTCCCCACCGGTCGACGCACACACACACACACACGGACACGTGAACGCACCAATGACGTCATGGTAACATTATCGGTGTCGGGCGAATTAACAGAATGACCCCCAGCCATAAGACATATACATGTAAAAAAAAAATAGCAAAATATTATGTTAAAATTATGCAAAATAAAACTTTGTATCTTGGATCTATGGACCATAGCTAAAAAACTTGTGGCTTACCAAGCTACTTTTCGGACTGTTTGGAAAAAAAACACGCAAACGCATATCGGGGTCCTAAATTAATGACGGTCGTGCGATCGAGCGTGCTTTTTGTCGTATATTTATCAAACTGATTTTTATGATACTTTCATGGCAAACAAGCGTTCGAGTGTGGCACGACGCAATAGTCAAGGACGACCGTGTAAAAATCGTTTAACTCTGACCGCGTCGGTGCAGTGGAAATTAATAATTACTCAAGCCGTGTACGTTATCGCGATTAACTGTTGTCAATAAGGGTGTAAAAGTGTAATTTTTTTTTTTTCATTTTTCGTATCTTTCTCGACGTTTCGCGAGAGTCGAATACTTCAACCGACACCCCGATCAGATATACCCCCCCTACCTTTATCCAGTCCTATCCCGCGGTTTCGAACGATCACGATCCCGTTTTCCAGTGTCGCGTTTCAACGCACTCTTTCACGGACGTTCGGTCGAAGCGCAGTGCCCGGTGACGCGTACCTTATCTCGTCCGGTCTTCTACTTCGCTTCCGACGCGGTCCATTCGAGTGGATGAGAGTGCCTTCGGGCGAGAGCACGTCCGGACAACGAGTGGGCCGAACGCGGCTGTTCGTTCGGACCGGGGGTTTCGGTGACCTTTTTTCGAACGTGTTTCGTATTCGCATTTTCGTAAAACACAGACGACGTGTACGCGACCCAGCGTTTCCCAACTTCTTTTGCTTTTGAAGGAGCTTGAACTTTTTTTGGGAACCCCGTATTTTTCTATAATAGTAATATTGCTGACATGTTACGTACACTTAAACGAGTGGGCAGTCGGAAACTTCCGGCACAAGGTTCTCGTGGAACCCTTGGCGCCGGCTCACGGAACCCCCCAGGTTCCGGGGTACACCGGTAGGGAAACACTGACGTAAACGAAAATAATAATATGATATGAGAACATTACTGTTTTTTTTTTTTTTTTTTTTTTTTTATTAATTTTTTCCCTTCTTTAACGTGTTTCGATATGCTCGAGTGTCTCGAAGACACGACTTTGAATGCATTCGAACTCGTTTTTTTTTTTTTTTTTCGTCACATACAAACCTTCTGTATACGACATACGTACGTAACGCATGTTTGTTTAAGTGCACGAAATACGAACACGCTAATTATTATTGGAGACCGGATTTTTATGTTTTTACATCTTTTTACTGAGAGTATGATGCAGCTCCAATTGGATAAGCTTTCTGGATGATTCATTTACCTATGATCTGATATAAAAAAGTTTTTAGAGCATAAAAAAGAATATTTCAAGGTTAGAGAACATTTTGTGCAAAAAACATGTTTTAGGAATATATTGGCATATTGGGGTTTAATTTGAATATTTTATAAAAAATCTAATAGTTTATAAAAAAAATCCAAAACAATTTTTATTGTAGTATCATATTATTTATCTTGACGAAAGGAATATCGAAAAGAACATAAAATTGATAAGAAAATCAATTATAATAATAATTATTATTTTCTATATATTCTCTTATCTTATTTTTATAGACGGACCATGGTAGTTGCATAGAATGTAGTACAATAGAATAGTATTCCGCACACTTCATTGTCCTATACTTCTGCGCATGTGCGTAGAGTACGCTAACATCTCTATCTGTGATATACTGTTATCACGGAATACAGAATAAAACATGTTATTATTATTGGTTGTACACTCACACATCTACAACTCAATTAAACAATATAGGTACACAAGTATATCATCATATTATTACTGTTATTTATTTTTTCAGTATTCAATATATTTTTACGAAAAAGAATATTTTTTCATAACAGAATTTTTTTTAATATTGAAAAATATTTTGATGAAATTACAGAGCATAGAAACATCGTATTTCTATGGTTTTAAGTGCATATAAATCCGGTCTCTACTTATTATAATACCCAGCCACCCCCCCCCCCTAAATTCGTCGCCGATTAGTCCGACGCATCGAATGCCTACCGGCAAAACCTCACTCCGGCAGTACCACTGTAACCGGGATTAGTTACCCCCGTGAAATTTTACCCCCCCGGTAAATTTTCACTAGTGAAATTTTACCTCCCGGTAAATATTCGCTGGTGAAATTTTACCCCCGGTAAATATCCACTAGTGATTTTTTACCGGGGGTAAAAATTCACTAGTGGAATTTTACCCCAATGTATTTATAAACCCCGGTAAAATTTCACTAGTGATTATTTACCAGGAGGTAAAATTTCACTAGTAAATATTTACCGGGAGGTAAAATTTCACTAGCGAATATTTACCGGGAGGTAAAATTGCACTAGAGACAATTTATTGGGGGGGGGGATAATTTCCCTAGATATATTTTACCAGGGGTAAAAATTCACTATCGTTATTTATTTATTTATTTTATGGTATAGGATATACATATACTGAAATACACAACTAGTTCGTTGATAACTCATCAAGTAAGTTTCAAGTATATTAACAAGCCCAACTAGAAGGGGGGGGTACTTGAGTATTTTTTCCGGGACCTGGGCTTCCTCGAGGATCATGATGAAAAACTTAATTTCATCTAGTAAAATTTTGCCTACTGGTAAATTTTCACTAGTGAAATTTTACCTCCCGGTAAATATTCACTAGTGATTTTTTACCGGGGGTAAAAATTCACTAGTGGAATTTTACCCAAGTGTATTTATAAACCCCGGTAAAATTTCACTAGCGAATACTTACCGGGAGGTATAATTTCACTAGCGAATATTTACCGGGAGGTAAAATTTCACTAGTGAAAATTTACCGGAGGGGGGTAAAATGTCACGCGGTAAATAATCCCGGCCACACCACAACGCACGCGTATAAAGCTTACGTTTTTCACGGCGCGTATTTCCGGGACAATCGATAGCGACCTGTGCGAGCGATATGTTTTCCGGGCCCCACGATGTTTACAACGTATTATATCGCAGGTACGCGGTATACGCTCAAAACAAACATACTTTATTATTATGATTATTTATTTATTATTATTATTTTTATTTTTTTCTTAAATGTTCTGTACACAATACACAACAGCACTCGTGTTGTAGTGCCTACTCCTTTGCCTTGCACCTCCACAACGGCGTAGGTAACACGCCTAATAATGAACACTCTTTGTACAGATATAACTATTAATAACGATAATAATAATAATAATAATACGACAGTGATAACAATAATAAAAATACAAAGAGAGTGAGTGAGAGAGAGAGAGAGAAGGGGGAACGGAAGACGTTATAAAACAATACAAACACTTACGGTCGTGTAAAACGTATCATCACAAGTTTATATACAAATAACGTGACGTGTAAACAAGGAACACTCTTTTTTTTTTTTTTTTTTTTTTTACAGACACTTGATTTATAATTTATCCGTTCGAAAATGTAATTTTACGAATCGAAACATTTAATAAGTCATAACCGGCCACTTAGACGCGATACGGCTTACCAGGCGGTCGGATCGCTTTCCAAATGCGTTGGAGGTGGGGTGGTACGCGTACATAATTCACGAATTATCGTCGTAACAATAAAATGTTGTTTTTGTATTCTCTTTCGAGTGCGGGTTGTGTAAACATTTCGCCGGAGTAGTCGATTATCGAACATCGTCGTCGGTCAAAATACAGACGTTCTTCATGAATATCGTACACGCCATCCACCGGCTTCGAGTGGATCGCCGGGACAGTCGTAATGTGAAATACGGCGTATCGGTAGGAAATGCGTAATAATAACAATAATAATAATAATATTACGTTGTATTTTTGTATTCCACAAACACGATCTAGGACGTCTTGGCGTGGCTACTTTGGCGTGGCCGCTTTGACGTAAACCATTTTGGCGTCAAGATTTGGCGTATATTGAACAATATTAATAATTATGTAAATAAAACAATTATAAAATAATTGTAAAACATTTTATTTCAACATGCACGGTAAGGTAAAAAAAAAAATAATATTATTTATTTATTTATTTATTTATTTATTTATTTATTTAGCATACAATACGGGCGTGAGCCCAATTTCATATAATATAATATAACAAATTACAATAATGTGATAACAGTGAAAATAGTAAGATACATAAATACTTGGTTACAGGTTATGAAATAGAAAAGAAAGGGCCTGAATTGGCAATAGACATACAACGTCGAAGTGGTTCATTTAAACCATAATCTGTGGAGGCGGTAGGTAAATTAAAGGAGGTGTGTTGACGAGTGTAGCGTGGAGGGACATTTAAAGGAATTAGAGAGAGAAGGTGAGTCAATTTGCCCATTTAATAACTTGGATAAAAATGTGAGGTTAGCAGCACGCCTACGAGTCGCTAGCGAATCTAGTTTGAGATAATCAAGTACTGGTAAATAATTATGAGGAGGACATTCAATCTTAAGTACATGACTGGCATATTTTAAAAATTTATTTTGGACTCGTTCAAGCATTAAAATGTTTTGAGCAATACTAGGATCCCAAATGACAGAGCCGTATTCAAGGATAGGCCTAACAAGCCAATAGTACAGTGCCTTAAGGGGAGAAGCTAACTTAAACTCAGTTGTAACACGCTTTATAAAACCTAAGATTTTAAGTGATTTACAGCAGATATTCAAAATATGTAAATGGGGGCTAAGCGTAGGACAGAGAATAAAACCAAGATCAGTGACAGATGAGTCAAGTGACTGCAGAGTAGTCCCATTGATTTCATATTTAAAATTAATTGGGTTTTTAAGATGTGTAATAGTCATATGGTGACATTTAGCTATATTAAAATCTAATCCTAGTTTGTTGGCCCATACAACAATTGCATTCAGCTCATTTTGTAAGACATGACAGTCGTCTAAAGATTTGATTTGATAGAATATTTTTACATCATCCGCAAACGCTAGGAGCCGAACACGATCTAATGAATGGTTAATACTATTTAAAAATATTGAAAACAGTAGGGGAGAGAGGTGGCCCCCTTGTGGGACACTAGATGAAATGGGGAGTACATCAGAAGAGACACCATGAATTCTAACAAATTGTTTTCTTCCTTCAATAGAGGTATGACTGAATTTCGATATCTCCAACATTTTTTCGTTTTATTATAATATCCGTATGTACAGGTCATTCGACATTTTAAATCACCGTGTGTGTTTAAGTAAAATTTGCGTTTTTAATCATGTAAAATATCGTTAAATGTACGTCAAAACTTAACGCCGAATTAGTTTTATGCCAAAATAGCCACACGCCAAAATAGTCATACGCCAAATCGGTTAACGCCAAAGCGGCCACGCCAAAACGTCCGGGTTCGCCACAAAACCTGACGCGACGACTGTACGACTGATGTCACGTGGTCGTTCGGGCGGTTATTGTTTTTTGGAAATAAAACTCCTCGGCTGATTGATTCAAAGCGCATAAAGTCAAATCACACACTTGTTTTCACTAATACGATCGATTCGCTTTAAACTCCAGCACACCTACGCGTATTGACCGTAAACGTATTCCATTTGTTTCGTTGCACGAGCGTTCTCACACGGGATGGAGGGGGGATATGGAGGACACATCTCCTCCCGTGGCATTTGTTTTTTTCAGAAATATAAGTACTGATGGAGGCGTTTTATGGCAAACCGATATTTAAATATTTTGTACAAATAATTATACATTTTAATCGATAAATAATTACGCGAATCGTTATCGTTTTCGTTTGTTTCTATAACGATGAAGTGTACGAATATTGTAGACGAAAATATACTTAACGGTATAGGCTCCAGTGGTTTCCGACCCATTAGCGGATCGAGAGGAAAAGTTTTTCGATCGCTGCCAGGGCGCACAACGAGGGAGCGTACGTGGGGCAGGTTTACCAGATTGCGATCGCGGACATCCCTCTCAGGCTATTCATTACACGCCAAAAGACTGCCCCGTCCGAGGATTTAAAGGATCTATGAGGGACCTTCACGATGCCACGGATAAAACGATAAATTGGATCAAAGCGCTCAACATTAAACTTTAAAAAAGAATTTTTTTTAATTTTTTATATCGTTGGCTATATGTTACAACTAATACAGCTCAAAAATTATACAAAAGTAGATTAAAATTTAATTAAATAAAAAAAAAAAACAAGATAGGTACTATATAATAAAATCAGCATCCAAAATAAAACTTAGGATAATTTGTATGGTGATGATCCAGTTAGTATTGAGAATGGAGTGGAGATTAAAGAGCAATTTAGAGATCTAAGAGGATAAATTAAAACTTGACGCTCAGATTCAAGAGCAGGACAAGTAAATAATATATGCGAAAGATCGCAAATACACCACTAAGAGGTAATGTACAAAGATAAGAGTTGTTTGGACCGAGATTAAATTGGACCGAGTAATCTGTTAAATTGTATCATATGCCACCTTTGCAGATCTTATGTTTTTGAACAAAATATTTCTAAGAATATGGGATGTAATATCCCTATATCTCGAGGCAAAATTTAAAGGTAGATTACTCAAAAAAAAAAAAATAAGAGAGAACTTGCCATTTTATTTTATAGATTTTACAACCTTTTTTTTTTTTTTAACAAAGACAATATACACTCTGTAATAATTTATTTTTTTACAATAAGCAATTTTGATAAAATATTTACAAGTCATGGTGGAGTGAGTAAAGGGGGTGCCCAGTGACACTACTTCAATTGGGAGATTTTATTTATTATAATATATTATTTAATATTAAGTTTTTTTTTTTTTTTTAGCAGGTCGCGAGGCCAATTCCGTTTGAGACGACGAGTTTGGTTTTTGGGAAGTGTGAGAGAGGAGAGATTAGTGATGAAAGTGATTGGGATGATTTAAAAAATTTGTATGACATTTTTTATAGTGACTGGATGCAAAAGTGAGGAGGGTTGGAATTTTTAAGTCATTGTGGAGCGTAAGATCACTGACATACCATGGAGAATTTATTAGAAGGCGGAGGTTTATGGATTGAAAGGGTTGAAGTTTATTTAAGTTTTATTTTACAGTTACCAAAAGTCTAACTATGTCTCTTGATTTTTTTCTTTTTAACATTACTCATTTTATATGTTTGCATATTATACAATAACATACCATGCTATATCAATAATACGAAATAAGGCATTTGAGAATTTACCACAATGCGATTCAAAGTTTACATCGTACAAATATCACCGATGTAGCTGTCTAGATTTATTCGGTTCTTTTTTCAAAGAGCATTCTTAAGTACGCGGTGCCTGGTGAATATATTGCCTATATCGCAGTGTGTACGCTCAAAATCGTAAACGATTATCGATAAATGAGCGGAACGTGTATTTAATCAATCGAAGATTGATCAATAGTTCATTGGAAACGTATCGACACGAATCGCTGTGAATAAACACGATTTCGAACGGAACAACACATAAAAATACGATTCCGTTATTAGAACTGAAGTGTTCGATGTGAACAATGCGTCCAGTCGGTTCTAATGTTTCGTCGACTAGAATATTATTTGCTCTTTAAATCTCGAATTCCACCTGATCTACTGAAACTCGTTATGAACGCCAAATCAAGTCTGTCGTCATCGAATATTATGAACGATACGATATTTTCGTGATAATTAAACGATTCCATATTTATCGCTATACAATTGTTTTTACGTAAAGCATGAGGTTGAAATTGTCCTGAAAACGCAGTAAATATCATTGAAAGATTGTGCTTAATGTTCACGTAAGCTAAAAAATAAAATCGAAATAATTATTTTACAGTGATTTTTTAATATTATAATAAGTCGTTGACTTTTGGGTTACTTGTTTATTATTACTTACTTATTATTTGCATACGACACGATACATATAATATTCATTACTTACTGTAGGAACGTAAATGTTTTTTTTTTTTTTTTTTTTGTCAAGAGTTTCACAGTAACAGAGTGAACCAAGCGTGGGCTTAACCAATAACCTTTTATCGGGATATCATTTAGTAGCATTCGATTGTACAACGAAAATCGTTTTTCGCAAATATTTAGAAAATATTTATCGTTTCACGCGAAAATCGCGAGTGAAAAACGAAAACTTCTTCCGTTGTAAATTTACGTTGAACTGCACTTGTGTGTACGTAGTATACGTATAAAACTGCAAAAGAACAGGAAAACTTCCCTAAAAGTGCTCATTGTGTAGAGATTCCGATAACAATGCCGGTGGTAAAGGTGTTATTGTGCGTAACCACTGTTACATCGTTATTGTGTTATTACAATACGTTACAATCGACCGCATTGATATCGATTACCGTGTGTATAACTACTGTTAACTGGTTTTTAATTATCGAAATGTTCCTTTTAATCGATTGTGAGCGGTAGAGGCCCTTGAAAGAAACGGCAATTCAAAAATGATTCGCGCGTGTTGTTTGTGCGTGTTTACAAAGTATTGCGATTTTGTCGAGAATTAAATGTCAACATAACAATATCCATAAAAGACTTGATACGAAAAATAATGAATAAAAGCGTACGTGCTTCACAGCTGTTACTCGTAAATTGTGTAAAAACCTCTAATTACATAATATCGTGTCACCTGTGGAACATTTATCACCATCGGCGCCAAAGTCAGTTTTTAGAGGTATTACAAAGCGTTATAAGCATATCTTCAAAGCGAGTACCCACCCATCTACCCACAATAGGTAGAGCAACTGCCCCTCGTCGTTTTTCCACACGTCAAAGTATGATTTTAATAAATACAAGTAATAAGTAAATGTATATAGATATCCAACAGGGCCATACAGTGTAACAATTATAGGCTGTTATAGGCTATAAGCCTATAATATTACTCAATGGTTTAGTGAACAGCCTTATCATAATTATTCATAATGTTAGACGTAATTAATAATTCATAACTTCCGCACATTAAAATTATTTTAGCTAGTGTGTTTCGCAGTCTTTTCACACCCACCCACCCTGGACAGGTATCGCAACTGCGATACCTAAGTATATAGAGATCGGCGCCACTGTTTATCACTATTTACTACGTGTAAAATAACTCGTTGTCACGCCTAATACCTGTGGTAGGTATACGAGATTTATTGTTTTTCGCCGCGTACGTTCGACCGTGATAAAACGTAATTTCGTCCGGTGTGTACTAGTTGCGGTCATAATCAAAAATTACATACTAGTTGCGGTCATCCCTCAAAAAGGTTACATACTAGTTGTGGTCACCCATCAAAAAGGTTACATACTAATTGCGGTCACTCAAATAATAATAACTAATTATACTAAATAATATAATATAATATATATAATATTTAATATAATATTATATATAGTTTATATAATAATTAAATATGAAATTAATATTTGGTGTATTTATTTAATTTAGAAAAATGTATAATATAATTAATATAATATAATACGTATATTGTATAATACTGTCGAATAATAATTATTATATAACTTGAGTCAAAATATAGTATATATAAATTTTAAAATTTTGTAGGTATAAATTTAAAGGAAATCGACTTTAGATATTCAAGCCGATTTATTTCGCCTTCTTCATAATACTGTATTTGTTGCGCTAAAAAATGCTCTTTTTCTATTGAAATTTTATTAACACGACTGGTTTTTGTAAAATTCCATGTTCCTCTTTCTATGTTCCCACATATTTACGCTGTGTGCATTATATCAAAAAATATGTTTATCGTATAATATATGACCGCAACTAAGATATTACCTAAATTGGCGTGACCGCGACTGTTATATCCGTTTATCTCAAAAATCGTCACGACCGCAACTTATGTATGCAGCCATTTCGTCGACTACACGTTTTTCGGTTCCGGAAAAGCCGCGCAAAATATGGTCGGTCTGCCTGGGAAAAATATCGGTCGTTCGTACCTATTTTTTTCTTTTTTTTTTTTTTACTGTGTGCACACGAATCGTGTAAAATGAAATAATACTAAACGACGATAACACCAACAGTAAATAATTATGGTCCGGATAAATATTTCAAAGATTTGTTTTCGGATACAAATGTGGAACGGTTATTATTGTAGTAATATTTCGAGAATGATTAAGCAAACGAAACGAGCGAGTGCTCGACGACGTGTACGTCATGCCGCCTCGGAATAACCGTGAACAATTTTTCGGCATACGTTGAAGTACGTATAATGTAATAATAATACATATATGAGTAAACTGTTTTAAAATTCAAAACTGATTTGTGCTTCCATCCGCAGTAGGTTGTTAATGAACAATAAAGAACGTTTATCCGACAGACGTCTAATGCGGAGCGTAGTCCGTTCAACGTCTGCATAGTATTATAATTTTTGACATGCGACTCCGTACTTGGTCACACGCACACACTCGCACACAAACACACACAAACACACGAGCGCGCCGGCGTGACATGACGTATAACGTTACGCATAAATAGATTTTCTCCGCGTGGCTCAGTGGTACCGGGTAAAAATTTAATTTCAGTTATCCTACGGAACGCACGGAGAAACCGCAGGTACGATTTCGTACGTTTTTAATAATGTATTCAGCGCATTGTTTAATATATTCGTAAATGTTTGATGTCTTCTCGAGGGAAATTAATGTTTTTCACTCGAACAAACTGCGTTTCGTCTTACGTTCGATAAAATCCGAGAAAAATTACATCGTACGTTCGTTATTGATTCGCAGATGTGTCTTTGCAGATACTATAAACGAGGTCGGTCCCGCTGTAAACATTCAAAACGCTGTTTGATTTTTTTTTTTTTTTTTTCCAAAAAATCTATCGCCGATAATCCGTTGGCCGTTCGAATAAATAACGATTTAAAACTTAATTTTTGACGTACGGGTTTGCGTTTCCAATATCGAAATCCGTAAGAAATAGATTCGACAACAGTCGGCAATCGTCTCGCGTGTAATACACGTCGTATGTTATGGTTGCCGCAAATGACAGCCGATAATATTCTAAAAATCACACGACGACAAATGCGCGGAATAGTATGAATTTCCGAAATCATATACTGCCGATCCGACCGAAATCTAGGATCTATAACCGTACCTAAAATATGATGATGATTTCTTTATGTTTAGACGGGAGTCGATAATAATGTTTATTTCATGGCGAGTAAATGTATGCAGGGCCGGACTGGCCTATACTATTGACTGGCAATAGCCAGTGAGGTCCTATCCGTATGAGTGTGCCCTATATTTTTTTGGTACCATTATTGTACTGTAAGAGTGTTATATTATAGTTGTGGTAATATTATTATCATTATTATTTTTTTTTAACTTAGACATTCCTAGCCTAAGGCTTTCTATATCTAGGGATATTATTTTGACAATATACTTGATTAGTTTTTTCAGGTATTAACATGATCATTGCATGGAAAGTGCAGAAGGCAACGGGAAACCAGTGCACAGTAACCCTTCCTTCCCTAGTAACAACTTCTCTTAGTTGCAAACCAACCCTCGGGCTGTCGACCCTAAGAAGAACATGATAATCAAATATATTTTCAAGTGCTAAGGAAAATTAAATATTTGGTAGTTTATGATATACACAAGTAACAATGTGATTACGACAATACACTAATATTTACATATTTACAATAATTTAATAACTATAAATAACAGAGAGGTCGTTGAGTGATCTGGAAGAAGCGCACTTGTAGAGTGTATATTGGCAATATTAATACGATCATGATGTACGTACATTGTAATATGCGTTTTAATTTATATTTATGAAATAATAAGAGTCAAATAGGCAACATTCTTTCTCGGAATAAGTACCTAATATTATCATACAAAATTCTATATTGTATTTACTATTAAAAATGTATTGTTTTTATATTTGAAAACACTTTGGTCTGTGGTCCGTGTTAATGAAATTATTTAATATCATTAGCATCGGAGTTATATTTATAAAGTGATTACAAAATTTATTGTCGATGGTAAATTTAATTACGGACAAGATCCAGTTCATCGAGGTCCGTCCCCGGTGAGGCCTCCCATTCCCAGTGCGACCCTGAATTTATGCGTGTTGTTTTTAGATTCTACGCGGACTTATTTCTACACAGGTGGGTGAGATCGAGTCCCTCAACAAACCCACACTAGAAATTCGCTTTTGATCACGAGACACTAATAGTAGTAGTTCATATACGGCTTTTTCAACGTCACACCCGCACTAGTCACTACAAATATTCTCAAAGTTACGCGCGGAGTGGTGTCGAGAAAAAGAAAAAACGATTTAACGAGGGAAAACAGACTTCACGATGTATGAGAATATTGATATACGTACACCATTAGTGGTATCGTCATCACACCGCAGTGGCGACAATTAATCAAATAAACGCGGGCGTCGCGAGGGAGGGTGAGACGTCGTTGTCACGAGTGAAAGAACCCGGGGTATTAAGGGGGTGGGGGGGGGTTCGAAATCGATTTTGCCGAGCGTTTCGGGTCGGTATGAATTATATTATACCAGCACTGCGGGCCGGAAGAAAGACGGATTTATCATAATAATATTCACTCGTTGGCCAATCGAATGGAGGTCGATATCGATGTAATGATAATAATAGTAATAATTAGGGAACGGATTTGAATGCAAATGGCATTTTTTTCTGAATGTCCGAAAATATTGCTTTCCAAGCACAAAGTTCATTTCAGACATCAAGAAATTAAAAAATATAACTTTCATTTCGCAATTTTTTGCATTTTTATCACTTTATCACATTTTTAGAGCATTTTTTTGACATTTTTAGTGCATTTTTATGTTTTTAAGTCGTTTCGATGTGGGGATAGATAAAATTCTATAAAAATGTATGAATATTCATTCTAAAAAAAATAAAAATAAATATTTATTTTGTTACGAATTTACGAAATTATTATAAACACGTGTATATACAATATACATTCATACAAGTGACAACACACTACCATTGATTATAGAATCAATGGTAATATTATATGGCCGATGACCATCGAAGATTTATGTTTGAGAATATTAAGCAACACTTGATTATACAGTGCTATGAAACAAAAGGTAAATGTATAACGAATATCTATGCCTATCTAAATTGTATACCTTTTACTTTTTTGAAAATAGTTTTTAGGATACAAAGAAGATTGACAGAAGATAATTGAGAAGACAAGAGAAAGTTTTATCGTATTTAAATATTTTTTATAAGGTTAATTTTTTTTATAATAATGGGTTTTGTTATAATTTTTAAATTCAAAATCGTGTCTATATTGATTTTAAATACATTTTTAAAGTTTTTCAGGGAATTTTTTTTATGAATTTTTTTAAGGCATTAAGTCGTATTTTTTAGGACATTTTTCTTATTTTTCATGGCATTTAAGTCCGTTCCATAGTAACAATAATGATAATACGTAGTCGGGTGCTCGTGAGACCACAGGGACCTCAAACGAAAGGGGTCTTTGGACCCACAGTATGGGGCCGGCCTAATTAGGTATTGCAATTTGAATCTAGATACGTTTTGTTAATTTTCAAACACTTAACATTATGTTGTGTTTGGCGTATTTTGATCGATACGAAAAATACTGACATGAAATTTCATAAAAGTACCGAAATTATATCTCGAGTACCTACTTTTCGAGTCTATTAATGCAAAAAAATATACAGAAATTGGGAACGTGCGCATACGCCTTAGTTTGTTCTGTACTAATCCGGTATTCCGACAGAAAGATATAATAATATGCTGAAAACCCAATCAACAGCTACTAGTAGTCGGAGGTGTGGCCCCGAAGAGGCTACGGCCTCTCCATCCTCAGAAAAAGTACGGCTCCGGCCGGTGCTGGTGGCCTGAGCCGAGCGCTAAAATATGAACCGTGCGATCGTGAGACGCAAGCCTAAAACCCGTTCTCTCGTCGTTTTCGATGTTGATGAATTTCGATTTTAAATAAAATTTTAATTTGTTTTCATCAGTAGTAGTTGACTCGTAAAAAAACATTGAACTTTGCTTCTGTTTATTTTTTCTACTTACTGACGCATACTTACAAAACAACGATGGACGTATTTACGATGAGAATCGATTTCAGCATAACCATACGTGTCATACAACACGATGATTACCAACTTTGCCGAGTTAAACGATGACAACGAACGCTACGTGGTTTCGCCCAAATTACGTTGGGCCATGAAAATCTGAGAAAAATGCAAAACAAGACGATTTTTCGTATACAGATACCATAACAGGTAGATTTTCTACTTAAAATTCACCTCATTTCAAAAATCGTCCGGATTTATGCTTGTAACATACATACGTATAAACTAATAATTAGAAGCGTACGTGTTACACATACGAATACGTGATGGTGAATTCGTACTCACACAGTCACACAAAGATTATACTCACGCGTCATATATCGAGAGAGAGAGAGAGAGAGAGAGAGATGGAGACGGAAAGAAAAAAGAGAGAAACACCATAATAATGGTATAGCTATACAACGACGTAGCTAATAACCTGCCGGACGGAGGACCATGTAATAATAATAATAATAATAATAATAATAAATCAGGTCTGAGAGAAATACACACGTACCTACCTATATAATGCATGTGCTCGCACGTGTGTGTGTGTGTGTGGGGAAAATACGGACAATTGGATACGGTTGTCAACGACGTATATGTTTTCTATGGCTTAAGCTTTTTGACGTACACACTCACTCACACACACACACACACACACACACACACACACACACACTCACGTGCGCGTAAAACACGCACTCAAGACATCCAATCAAAAATGATTCGATCTACTCGTCGTCTCGTCAACCCGTCTTCTCGTCGTCTCTCTCCGGCGAGCGATCGCAACCGCGAACGTCGAAAAATCACATGCGAGTACACGGCCATGTGTAATAATATCACATAATATAATGTGCATTTTACGCTCGGGCCCCGCGGCCACGATATTTTACTACAACACCGATATTTTAGATCCAAGATGATGATAGTAATAATAATAATAATAATAATAATAATAATAATATTCTTGTCATGTGTGTGTGTATAAACCAGCGGTTCTCAAACTTTTTTGTTTGCGGAGCCCTTATGTTCATAAAAAAAATTACGGAGCCCCGAAAATCAGAAATCTCTATTTGAGACAACAATTATTCATAAAAATGATGTAAATTACGATTCGGAAATGATTCGCTTTTTTTTTTTTGTACCTTGAAGAAGTTAGATTGTAATTTGTAAATAAGTAAACTAAATTATCCTACATGTCAAACGGAGGAAAAACTCGACTTTTACCTAGTCTCGTTTTGATTATGACACAAAATATGTGAATCTATAAATAGTTTAAGGTTTTAAACATTAAAAATAATGCTTTTTGATACGATCCAAATGATATTGAATATAAATAAAAAAATGTAACTAAGAAACACAATAATTTAATAACTTGAATTTAATGAATACAGATATGCCCAGGGAGCCACGGAGCCCCTAGACTACTCTCGTGAAGCCCTAGGGCTCCGCGGAGCACAGTTTGATAACCACTGGTGTAAACCTTTACGGCCAGTTGCATACGGTTTCACATACGCGCACGTCCTGACGTCGGATCACGATATGTGTGTAAAAAGATCTATGCAGACCGGAGCCCGAGGCCACGGTGGCGGAGAGTTTCGCGCGAGTCTGTGCGTTTTATAATAATTTGCAAAAGCGTGGTTTTCGCCCCGTGTTGATTTTGAATTTTTTTCACGTACGGTACTCGAACCGTTTACAAATAAAATATATTATGTCGCATGTAGATGACAAAAAAAAATACTTTTTTTTTTCATTCCATATTATACCATGTCAGTTTTGCTCGAGTAGTGTTATTGTTGTTGGGATTATAACATTACAAACGCATAAAGTCTAAAACGGCGCGGTATATCGACGGCGCAGAGAAATACCGAATCCGGCACTTCAAACATTACTGATAATAGAAAACAGTAGAGTAAAAAAAAATAAATAATCGTGTTTTTTTCTTCATAAAATATAATTATATGATAGTTTGACTAGTATTTTCATCGTGCCTACGATAGCGGAGGATTGTGGTAGCTTGCACGAAGCCCTCCCTACGTGCGTTGATTGATCTATACGCGTGTGCTCTAAACATAATTAAATAAATCAACGTATCAATACCACCACCGGGCGCTGATACCCAGCAACCCAAATTAACGCCAATCTCGACGATTACAAACAAAAACGGTAATTTTAAGCACCACCTAACGACGCTAAGTATTGGTGGTGACCTCAGCGTATGCCATTTTGGCCATAAGAATTAAATAAATCGTACCTACACGGAAAAACGATTCAAATGTATACATTACTCAGAGTATGTTTTAATAATACAGTATAGCGTCGATTGTCCGCACGCATTGGGACCGAAGGGGGTGCGAATAATCGATTTGTGTGGATAATCAAACAACCATTGAATTGTTTTTTTTTCTTACTACAGATTTCTTTACAAATTAATACAAATACTGTAAATAATTATAAAAAAGGATAAAGAATATATTATCTACTCCTATAAGCCTAGGCTTGTGGCAGAGTAGAGTGTTATCAAGCCATCATAAAATAAAATTAAAATTAAGAAAATAAATAAAATAAAATTATACACAATTGACAAAGAAATCTAAGAAGATAAAACAAATAAGTACTTAAGAAACTAAAATATTTATAATATATTAAGTAATATACGTTAACTGCGGATTTCACTGAAAAATATTTAATTCAGAAAATAACCAATTATAAACAACTTTTTTTTTTCGTTCAAAAAACCATGATGAATATTTTATTTTTTCTATTGTTGGCAACTGATTAAAGTAGGTCGGACCTAAATAATCTACGAAAGATTTCACAAAAGATTTTTTTGTGTAATTCACAGAAATGTTTTAAGCTCTATGTTCTCTGGATTTAGACAAATCAACTACATTAGTTTTATTTTTAACATATTTTTTGATTGTAAAAAGTAATGCATACTTCTTATATAAATACTTTACCAGAAGAACACCTAAAAGTTTATAATTTATTTTCGTCGATCCTTCTAAAGATTTTTTACCTAAGATTATTCTTATTACGCAATTTTGATTGACTTGTAATGGTTTTAAAGCATTTTCTTTTACCTCTCCCCATACCAAAAGCCCGTACTGAAAAATGTATTGATAGAAGGCAAAATAGATCATACGTTTCGTTTGAACTGGTGACAAAACTCTAGGTATTATTTGAACTGATATATTATAATGGAACGGAGCTTACTAACTAAATTAAAAATATGTAAATTCCATCTCAAACGTTCATCAAATATAACTGTGACTATGTAATGGGTAAATATGACATGTTTAATATAAAGTTAAAAACTAATTTATTAGATATAATACTAAATATAATATTCATACACAATATAAAAAATATAATGAAAAAAAAAATTAATAAAAACAAAATGTATTTATTTCAAATAATAATCAATTTTTTTTTTGTACTGCCAAAAAAAATAAATTTGCCCATACAAATTTTGTAGTGCGGATAATTGACGGACCGGATAATTGACGTGCGGATAATCGACGTTCCACTGTATATATATTTACGTTTCGCGTTGAAAACACAATATTATGATATTATAAAGGTTTAATCGTTCGAAATACGTTTTACCACGTGATTGGATATCATGACGCGATGACGTTTTATTATCTATAAATGTCAGTTCTGTTGGTCATTTTTATAAAAAAAAAAAACCCGTAAGACTACGTTTTCTGTAATTTTCTGCGCGTACGTCTATATCACGCATTATAATATATTCATTTGGTTCTAAATAGTCGACGGCGTTTGACGGGATGAATTCCATTTCGATTATTGTCTCGTCGCGAAAACGTTTTTCATTATTTACACTTTTTTCTTCTACGAACGTCAATTTATTTTTATTTTATTTTCCGCAGACATCGGCTATAATATCCTTACTTACAATATAAAGCAGCATAAATAAAATATTAAATACAAAAAAAACAATACACATATAAATAAATATATTTTTTTTTTTAATTAATGAGATTTCGACATTAAATTATTATATATCTCGACAATTATGTACATTATCTTAGTAAATATGAGTTGGTAAAGTTGAAACTTTTAAATTCGGAGGCCTGATTGTAGAATAAAATTTAGAGTATAAATTATAATATTGAAAATATAGTACCAAAATTGGAAAAGAGATTCTTTAGTTGATTTCTTTGGGTAGAGAGAGGTGGACAATTTAGGAGTAGTTAGAGTATATATATATATATATATATAGATATAGATATATATATATAGATATATAAATATATATATATATATATATATATATATATATATATATAGGTAGTAGGTAAAAATATAAATGTGAATAAGTATAAGAATTTTAACAACAAATAAATAATAAAATAAAATAACAACGTAACAAGGTAACTATAGTTATAATATGTAATGTTTAAAGGAATGCAAATTTCCATATGAAATATTACTCGGGTTATTATAATATTTAGGCGTCTTCACAAACATATCTCCTGGTTATTTATCCATGTTAGTGCATCCTCTTCAGCTTTGTGTAGACTTGCTATACCGCCGTTGAACTTAGTATTAGGACGCTCTTCAATACTTAACGTTACGTAAACGAAATTCCAGACGTGTCGCAAGCGCGTCCAGAACGAGTAATATCACACACGACTAAATCATCGAAGTCCGCGTAAATGTAGCCGAGTCGCTCGGACGAATACGACTTTGGCGATTTCTCGTTTCGTAGGGTGAGACGTACGAGGGGTAATTTTTTCTTTTCGACGTCGACAGATCGGTAGGTCGTATTTTCGACGGCTCTCGGTCGTGGATCAAAAGGGTGACTGCAGCGGATTCAAATAATTGTCGCGACTCGACTGAAATAACAATCGACGTGATAATATTATTGCGATCGACGTGTCGTCGACTCGCGTCTGCGAGCGTACGATAAAATAATTTTAAAACCAATCGAACCGCTGCACGACGTGTGAAACCGTTTTAATCGTCAACCGACCCTTCCGATCGATAACGTTATATTTATACTACACGCGGTGGCGTTATCGAAGGGAGGGTATATCGGGTAACACCCCCCCCGCGGCGATAAGTCTTTGAATAGCCCATACACTTTATTTTGGAATTAAATGTATTTCTAATCTGAACGGTTTTTCCAACTTGATTTCGAACTGTTTGTTTTAGTTTTTAAAAACATTCGTTGTGTCGTAAAATATCATAACCTACTGTTTAGGTATCAAACACGGATTTAAAATATAAAGAAAAATTTATCAATTACAAAAAGCAATATAAAACCGTTTGTTACTGTGATACTGAGTCACTCGTATCTTTGGTGTTTTTTCATGCGCGTTCATCTCATTTTCACCCCTATGTAATGCGCATATGTCTGACATTTTTTCCATGTAAAACATAAAAGATTGATAAAACTACATTTTAATGAATTACTATTATATGTTGTGCTATTTTTTAATCATGTGATATTTACGATAAAATACAGCGGCGTTTTTTGAGAACAATAGCTTTTAAACTAGGAAAGACTGATGAGGGTTTGGATGTTATTGCTAAAGAAATTGGGCTAGAACCATTAACTTCTAGACGTTTATACAATGATGTAGCTTTTATTTATAAATTAATTTCTGGACTATTAATATGTCCTGCATTTTTACAAAAAATTAATTTTAGAGTACCAGTTTTTAATTCTAGAAACCATCCTCCTTTTTTGGTTCCTCAGTACTCTAGTAACTTAATCGCAAATAGTCCGGAGTACCGTCTTTTGATCCATTGTAATGATATATCTAATTTTGATTTTTGTTTTGACTCTTTAGCTAAATTAAAAAGCATTGTTATGTATAGTTCTTAATCTACCTATTGTATTTTCTTACTATGTAACTATCTTGTTATTAATATTTTACTAGATATAAGTTTATATGGTATTAACTGTACTATTTTACCCTTTTTGGGGTGTTAAATTTAAATAAATAAATAAATAAATAAAAAAATAAATTTCAAGGTATGAGAAAGTATACGTTTAGACATTTCGTTATGTAAATTTGTGATAGATTTCGGACTAATATAGTTAAAATTATACGTAATTATTTGAAGCTTAAAGCATGAAGAATAGTTGCAGGTTTGCGAGAACTATTGCTACTCTTCGACGCTACTCTATATTTCAAACGTTTTTGGTCTAATAATAAAAATTTAAATACCGAATTTGTCCCTTTTTTATCACGTGACGTTATAAATATAGGTTTCGATTTCAGAAAACTGAAAATTCAAAAATTCCCGTCGATGGAAAATGGTGGAAAAATATTATTATTTTTTTTTTCATAAACATTTATAGTTAGAAATTTTAATTATTTCTGAAAGTGTACTCAAATTCGAACATAACATCGGATTGGGGCCGAAAAATTGGGGCGAGTAAGTTTGAAAAATGACTGTATAGTGTATACTGCATAACATAATATATTTTAAACACCCATAATAGATAAGTGTTATAAAATTAAATCATAAAAATTTGTTACGTTTCACGTGAATACAGGTACACGTTCAACACGTTCAACGTTAACATTGAGTAAAAGTACTCCCTTGAGAAAATGCCGGCTTCGCGCCGGACCCTCATTTTGATATCATAACACACGAAACACACACTTATACCTCCACCGTTCGGTCGGCACGCGCTCTCGACGCGGTCGCAATAGACTATACACGATATTCGTAGGCGATCATATTATGTGGTAAATACGGGTGCCCGAAAACGGTAAATTCCGCCCTAAACGAACTACAGGTAAAAAAAAAAGTACAAGTAAATTGTGCCCGAAAATGACAAATTCAATAATTTGTATTTAATATCTATTAGAAAATTTAAAATCATCTATTAATAAATGTACTATACTTCCACGTTCTGGTTCTATGAATTGCGCTGCCATTATACGACTCTAGGACGTGCACTGGACATAATAAACACGTCATATTTCTAAACGAAACTAAGAGATTCAAACAATTCATAATACTTCTATCTGACATTTCCAATTATCATGTCCACGATATCGTAGTGAAAGCTAATAATGGCATGATTGACGATCGTCATCTGAATATGATTGTTCCGTATTCGAAAATTTGGAACTTTTGAATACTAAATAACACGCCGCGTCACGAACGGTACGGCCGCGTCGTCGTACAGTCACCGAACGGTTGGTTTAAAAATATTTATTTTCCGGGCGGAATTTACCATGGACTTTTTTTTTTTTTTTTTTTTTTTTTTTACTTGGATATTTTCCCGGGTGGAATTCACAATATCCCGTAAATACGACGTGAATACTTTGACATTCGATCACGGAACACGACAAGACGGTTCATTATGCGACGGCGTAAAAAGTAAGTGAAAAGGGTGAAACGACGATCGGTGTACGGCGTTGTGTGGATTTTACGGCTTTAAGTAGACGCGCAAAGTCCGCGAGAAAAACTACCTAGACCAAACGAGTGTTGACGAACGAAATGCAAACAAATTATCGCAATCACGTATAGAGTAGGCAAATTACCACACTCGACTTACTCGCTCAGCGAACAACAATACTCGCTCGCGTCGTACCGCATAACTTTGGTGTAAATATCGTAAAAATTTGATCTAAAAAATATCTCCCGACTCGTCGTGAGGTGAAACTTTACGCATTGGCCACTACGGCACCATTGAGTTGAAAATAAATCGTACGAGGTAGAGGACAAAAAAAAAAAAAAAAAAATAAAAAAATACCCCGAGTTTTCAAATAAAATTGTATTAACACAACATTATTCTAAATACGTACCTGCGCATTACCGCCTTCCAAATAATTTCCTTGGGAAGCAATACACCGCTGCCGTCTTCGTATCCACTTTCGAGAACATTCCTGATAGGCACTAATAATCAGTGTTGGGAATAGATAACTAATAATGTATCTAGATAAAGATAAAGATGATTATAAACATTTTTATCTAGTTAAACTTGAGATAATTTCATGTTTTATTTAAAAAATATTCAGGATCTACATCCTACAGGTATAAGGTAAAAAAATAAAAATACATTATTTAAAACATTTAAAAATACATGTACTTTTTTAAATAAACTTCATGAAAGATGACAAATCATTCTCTGACTTAAAATTAAAATAAAAATACATTTTTGCATTTTTTAACAAATTGTTGCGTATGGCTACTTCACTTTCATGATAGTACATATTATAATCTCCTTTCCTGGGCCTCCACACGAGTTTTTCTCAGTAATCTTTTCGATTAATTTAAAAAAAAATAATAATAATAATAAAATAATATATTTTAAATTTCCTTTTTTTTCAGGCCATTTAAATAAATTACCTATCTAGATACATTCATCTAGTACATACTCATAGATAACTAAAATGTTATCTAGATAAAGATAAAGATAACTGAAAATAAATTTATCTAGATATTTCCCAACACTGCTAATAATAATCGGAATGTACATACAAAAAAAAAACATCGTCGTGTTGGTTTTGTCGAATGTACGGCGCACCCGTACGCGCGACTCATTAACGCTATTACACCGTTCAACTATTCGATCTACGGAAGTTTTGCGTTTCGCGGGATTCTTCAGCAGTGGAAATTGCCGACGATCCAGGGCGCGTCACAAGTGCCAATGCACACGGCTCTCCTAAACTCCACAAACGATGTCGATCAACATGGGATAATATATAGTATGTATTGAGCGAACAAAAACCGAAGGTACTTTCGTGCGTGCTGTACGATTTGATCGCCTTGATCAGGTTAACGCGATTCAAATCCAACGAAATTTTCATAATCGATCGGAAAATCATCAAGTAGACGAGTCTCGTTTTCTCGGGTAAAAAACCGGTTTAACCGCCACGAGCTTCAAATTAATGTATTAATGACCGGGCGGATGACTGAAAAACATAAAACATTAATTGAAACATTGAACACTAACGTATCCCACACAACTTTGATCGCTGACTGTATGTAAATGTGTGTGTGTGTGTGTGTGTGTGTGTGTGTGTGTGTGTGTGTGTTAACGCGATTCAAATCCAACGAAATTTTCATAATCGATCGGAAAAATCATCAAGATGAGTCTCGTTTTCCCGGGTAAAAAACCGGTTTAACCGCCTAGAGTTTCATATTCATGTATTATTGACCGGGTGGATGAATAAAAAAAAAAAAATAATAAAACAAATTGAACATTTATGTATCCCACACAACTTTGACGGCTGACTGTATGTAAATATGTATGTGTGTGTGTCAAGACAAGTTGTGTACATTGACATGGCAGTTCACATTTAACGCACGCGTACACACACACACACACACACACACACACACACACACACACACACACACATGCACTTTTTTGAGTCCGTTTAAATTGTACACTAATTATGGTATAATTATATTAATTACGAGCAAAACACGTGTGTGCGTAACGTGTTCGCGTGTAAGTGTGCGCGTGAACAAAAAAAAAAAAAGAAAAAAAAAGCGATTCAACGGTGATTCCGACTTTTTCCTCCTCGCCTTGGCAGCTACAGTGTGACGATACGACCTGTACACCAGTCGATATAATATTATACGCGGACGTTTTTCACGTCGTTTCGTTTTTTTCCGCTCCCCCTCGCGCGTCGCATACGAGTTCGCAGACGACGTGCTGAACTGGTTCTTTTTTTTGTTTTTTTGCTTTTTTTTTCTTTTTGTCTCCGACCAAAATCGTTACATTGATAATAATTACGCGTGGAAAAACGACGATGGCATCGCGCCCGCGCGCGCGTCTCGAGTGTGCGGTGAAAAAGAGCTCGCGTCTACGACGAGTACGTGCAGAACGTGACCGTCGGATATTTCGTCCAGGACACGCGTGTGCGCCGCAACTGTTGCGACGACGACGACGACGACGACGTGGTGAAGTCTCTCTCTCTCTCTCTCTCTCTCTCTCTCTCTCTCTCTCTCTCTCTCTCTCTCTCTCTCTCTCTCCGGAACTTGCGCGTATTCAGACGCAGAAACGTGACACGTTCGTCCGACGAGAGAACGTGCGTATAATATAATATTATAATATATAATACGAGCGTTCATGACGGGGGGGGAGAGAAAAAAAACACGTCCATTTTCTTTATTACGACACGAGTACGTGTAACACACGCCGACCGGGTCCAAAAAACCGAACTCGACCACCGATTGTCGGCTGCGATGCTCTGCCGGGAGTGGTAAACCGAGTCCCGAATAATTGGGTGGATATTGGATTTTACTTTACAATATGTTCAGTCACGTGCACTCGAAAGCGAGAAACGAATCGACTTGCGACTAGACACAACGTTATAATTCGTCTAATCTCGTCTCATTTGAGTGCTTTAAAATTGCTGTTGAGCAGTGGCAACAACTGATGCCCTTACCTAGCCGATTCTGCTATTTCACTGCTCAATGCTCACACACACACACACACACACACACACACACACACACACACACACACATATCATATACACACACGTATATATGTAAACATACGAGATCAGTATGTAGTAGACGAATTTCTATACAATAAAATGATCTATATAACGAATTTTTTCATGAAACCATGACTTTTTCATTCAAAAAAACATCTGCTTAACGAATACATTTTCTAATAAACCAATTTTATTTTGAATTAATACTTTAAGACAAATTTTAACAAACATATTTTAAACGAATACGATTTGTACAGTACCTACAAAAATATGCATACAATAGTATGCTTCTACCATAGGTGTATCGTTTAACAGTATTGACTAAGATTATAGGTACCGTGTATAAATTGGTAGAAATCACAACAAAGAGACAATCCAACAATAATAAAATAATCCTCATTATTGATAAAGAACAAACAAATTATTTAAGATAAATAAAAATAATACTAAGTATACAATCTACATACAATTAAAAAAATAAATATTTTCTATGTATAAATATATCAGATTATTCTTTTTACACATTTCGTACTATAAAAAAAGTATTTAAGTAAAAAAAAAAAAAGTACATATTTATATTTGTTATTATTATTATTATTATTATTATTATTATTATGATTTTTATTAATATTTTTTTTTTTTTTTAATGATATTTCTACTGAACAGTTTGTTCTTTCAAAGAACATTCAAGTTCATTAAATATATGTTCCGCAGTAATTTCAACGCGTGCCGTTATATGGTTACGTTGTAGAAACGGAAGCGAAAATTGTAGCAACGGTCTTACGCATTGTGTACATCGGAGTTGTTATTTTATTTATTGCGTCAACGAAACCTAAACGAATTTTACTTTAATGGCCAACAGCGGCCTGCACAACGTGCCGTCTGCGTTCAATTGAATGACAAAGGTGCGTGTGTGCGGGCGTGTGTGTGTGTGTGTGTGTGTGTGTGTGTGTGTTATTAACGGGACACGTCAAATGTACTGCACGTACCACCATCTCGTGTGACTGCTGTAACGATATTAACTTTTGTGAGTGTATGTCGCGTGTATTTAGTATTTTACTAAACAATAATAGGTACTATTTGTTGTTGACTATTTCAAGTCTGTAACACGTTTCTCCGGGCATCGACGTTCGTCTGATTTCACGGAGACCATAAGCGTGAATCTGTGCAATATAAACGGTGGACCTAAGTGGTAAGGAGTGGTCGGAATCGGAGATTTCGGAGCCCTTAATGGATAGTTATATTAGATTTGAATTATATAAATATATATATAAATATATATATAAAACACGTATTTTTATTTTTTAACGAATAATCGGTGGAAAACAATTTATATGGCACAAATGTGTTCTCTGAGGCACCGAAAGTTCGTCTCCGACGATTCCACATATGCGAGTCATCGAGAGTAGACACAAACAGTGGCTGATCGTTAAATTGGATGTTGAGCAGTTCTGATCTGGAAATTTCGTCTGTACAATTTTTCATGTACAGTACAAACCAAATAATATAACGTTAGTTTTATTTTTCGCGAGACCGAAACGTTTTACTCGGGTGATTGAAACGAGTGGATAGTGCCTATAACTGTTTATAAACTTAAAATTTACTCTGAGCCCCGTCTCTCGAATTCAGAGTGTATCGTCTTAAAAACGATATAACGACGCTAGGACAAAACTATCCGGGCTTTTTTCATTTACGAGACTACGCGCCATCACCCGAACTATCGAGTTTTCACGGAAATCTAATTTTTCCGACTTAAAAAAATAAATCACTTTCGAGTGTACACACACACACACACACACACACACACACACACACATACTCTCGCATGGTTTATATTCGACCCGTGCACACTAATACGCGAACGCGCCAACACACGTCGGATGATATTTAATTACCACACGGGCGTTATTGGATCGGGACGAGTCTAAATACGTGTACCGGCCGTCGACGACGCGAGACGGGAAATCGCGGAACACAATTAGAGGCAGAAGGTAAAATGAAAAACTGTTTGTACACACACACGTATATATATATATATATATATATATATATATATATATATATATATATATATATATATATATATATATATATATATATATGTATATATGTGTGTGTATACACGCACGTACATTATACGTGAACCGTACACGCGTATACGTATAAACGCGGCAGCGCTCTGATTAATGTACGCATTGTTAGATCGTCCGGCGACGATTGCGGGCGCTCGCGATCCGATCTGAATTCATCAGCTAATGGACCGCACGAGAGAATATTTCGCTCGCCGGCACTCGGACGGGCGGCACGGGGGCGGAAGGGTGACTTCTACCGGCGCGACCGCGAGTATACGTACAAAAACCGGAGCATAAAAAAAAAAAATCAAGAAAAAAATAATAATAAAAATAAAAATAAATATATATAAAAAATAAAGGGTGGAAAAATGTTTTCCCCGTTTTATACTCGTGTCGTACACACACACACACACACACACACACACACACACACACACATTACGTACGTCGTCTCTTACCATGCCGTCACTACTACTACTTCGTATATAAATTGTAATTACGTCGTGTACTATATATTATTGTACTTTATTTTCTTGTTTCTCATCTCTCTCTCTCTCTCTCACCCTCTCTCTCTCTTTTTTTTTCATGCTCTCCACGTTCTCTCGTTTACAATGCGTATATATATATATATATATATATATGTATATATTTATATGTATACATGTGCGTGTATGTGTATTGCGTAGTTGCACATACGGTACACGGCGGCAGTTGATAATATCGCGCGTGGGTCCTACGATGAGGGTTTTTTTTCTATTCTTGTTTTCAATCGCACCGAGTGCAGCCCCTCGTCCGATTGATTACGAAACGGATTCTCGGTCCGGATCTGCCGGGAAGAAAAGACTCGCGGACGCGCACGCGGTTCTCCGTCGTCTATGGTAAATATCATTAATAATAATAATAATAATAATAATCATATTATATTATTTATATCGTGCGACCTGCACTCCGGCGTATTGTACGCGACCGGGAATATTCCGACGGATCGGGAAAAAAAACACACATACACACACACACACACACACACACACACACACACACACACACACTCAGACTCAAGTCGTCGAGAAAACAAAGCGGTCAAAGGAAAACACACACACACATACACACACACACACACACACACACACACACACACACACACACACACACACACACACACACACATAAACAAACACACACACACGCACGCGCGAGCGCGCGGTGGTACGTCTATTGTTTCACCACGTGTAGCATACGACAACATGCGCTCCAAAATAATAAATTTAATATTGAATTATTTTTCACATCATAATACAATATGGGTCTCTGTAAATTGCGTCCCGGTTCAAATTTGTTATGTAAATTGCGGCCCGGTTATATTTTATACATACGTAAATTGCGGCCCAGTTATATTTTATACATACGTAAATTGCGGCCCGAGTATATTTTTGTACATATGCCTATCTAACTATTTCTTATTAATATGTAAATTACGTCTAAGCCTTTTTTCCACAAAACCAATATTTCCCTTCCCATTTTTCAGACTTAGGACTATAACTATAACAGACTTAAAACTACCTAAACAAATATTATCATCATCAAATTTCAAAAAATACTTACACGTTTTAACTGTGCAACACCAACGTTGAATATCATTGTTTAGAAATTTATGAAAACGAAATTTGAAACCATCAACTATTTTCAACGTTTTATTCCTTTCACTTTTCATAAGGTCCATTTTTATTAGATTGAAAAAAAATACTGTAAACTATAGAGCAACCACAGATATGATATAAAACAACTAGATAGCCGTCTCAACGAATAAAATTGAAGTCTAGAATCCATATGCGAACAGGGCAAAATATGATTGATTAATCCATGACATTTTATATTATTCCATGAAATATAATTTTTCTGTGATTGAAAACAAAGATATAGTATAAAAATGTTGTTTTATATATCAGTTATCTTTTTATATGGATTCGGATTGAAACACAATTTTTCGATTATAATTTATAAACTATAAAGTGCAATTCAAGTAATTCAACATCATAGTGGATTCTTGTTCTGTGTCTGGTTGTGTCAATAGGAGACTGAAAGGAAGCAAAGTTCATTTATTTTCGTAAGTTCCCGGGACGCAATTTACGTATGTTTTAAAAGTACGCGGGCCGCAATTCACATAGTTTATGACCATGACCGTACTTATAGGGACGCAATTTACCGACTCCGATACAATATTGTTATTTGGTGCGTACGCGCGCAGACGTTTTCGACGAATCCGAGGACCGAGGACAGTCGCGTGGCCCCGCGATTGACCGACCAGATAGGTCGTCCTGGAATGTGTAGGTACACCGTAAGAATATATACGAAATTTGACATTTGAATATATCAGCTCACGACTTATGCACAATATATTATAATCACATCGTTGACGTGGCCGATATTGCCGAAACACGTCTGTACGGTCTCGACGACCGAATAATACCGTCGTTTCCGGTAAAAACATCCAAGTCGCGTCGAAACATTCGAACCGAATGTACCGGTAAATGTGAGTTGCGTCCCAAAAAAAAAAAAAGGTTCCGATAACAACACAATAGTAAGTTGCGGCCCGATATTTCTCAGGTACACACGTAAGTCACGGCCCGTGTTTCTCACGTGTACACGTTAATTGCGTCCAACGGAAAATCCGTGAAACTAAGGCCGGGGCTATACACGGCGGATTCCGCCGCGGTTCGACCGCGGCGTATTTCGCGGCGTTTTCCGACGGACGAGCTATACAAGGCGTATCCGCCGAGCGTATTCCGTCTCATATGTCTATACAATATTTAAAAAAAATGGTAAACCCCATAATTATTGTATCAATAATATAAACATATTTATTGCAATTGAATAACACAAATTAATAATAGACACTCATCGATCGATCATTTGCACTAGTCAGTTCGTAGTAGTAGGTTATCATTATGCCGAAAATTACACCAGTGCTAAAAATTTCCATAAATGAAGCATTGGAAGAAGAAAGAGAGAAAACTATATACAGGAAGTTTGCGGTACATCCTTCAAATATGAAATAATTATACATTTTTATTTTTGTTATCTATTATCTAACTTAATTATAAAATATATAATCTTTTTATTATTTATTTACTAGGTAGTTAGGATTAAATTAAATATATGAAATATTGAATATCCACTTAAAATTATCGTATTCATAAAATTATGGTGAAAACGCAGCGTTTTCCGTAACCAGTATAGCCCATCCTAATTTAAAACAATGTAAAATTAGGAGTTTGCGTTTTTATTACTTTGGCGTTCGTCCGCCAAAACGCAAGCCAACCGGTGTTTTCCGCCGCGGTTGAAAACGCGGCGTAATACATCCGTCGTGTATAGCTACTCCGATATAAATCAATGCATTTTGAATTTGACGGAAAACGCCGCGGAATACGCGGCGGTCGAACCGCGGCGGAATCCGCCGTGTATAGCCCCGGCCTAACATTGATTTATGTATTTATTGATGGCTGGGTAATAACGACTCGTATCCAAAGAGTATGTATCCGGTTCTCTGTTGAATTTTACTATAGTAACATTACTAGGCTTTGGGACCTATAGCTCTAAAAAATACACAAATATGCTTCTTACGTCATTAAAATATGCATGAAAAAAAAATGACCTCTAAATTTTGGTTTATTTCAATTTTAAATATAAAAAGTTGTTAGTTAAAAGTTATGCCTAAAATTAATAAATAATAAACAATGTTTAACAATCATTGATCAAAGACACAACTTTCGTAATTGAACAAATGTAACAAATAAATATAAAAAAAATAAATATTCACCTTAGAATTTAAATGAATCAAACATTTATAATTTAAATTAAAATTGTTTTGAAAATAATAATAATTAAAAAAAAAAATTATAATATTTTTATATGGAAAAACTTTGCGACGTAAATTAAAATGTTCTGTTTTATTTATTTTTAATAAATCACATCATTTATTCTAAATCATTTTGAGTTTCTTGAAAATTAAATACTTTCTTTTGTTTTCAAAAGTAAATCTCCCACGATTAATGGACAATAAATTTTTGTAAATTGAGAAACTTCGATCAACGTCTACAGAAGAAATTGGAGCATAATTAAAGTAGTTTCCAAATCATCATTCGTTATATTATCTTCATGCAAAACTTCGAAGTTTTAAATTTGGAAATAAAGAAAACCAAAACCACATAATATTATTATTATTATTTACCAAGTTTATTTTTTGAACGTTTACTCGTATTTTCTGAACTGGAGCCAATCTTATTTTCATACATAGTTTATTTTATTGAAATGACTGATATTCATCAAAATCTTAAAAATATCCAAATAAAATATGCAAAAATAGCAAAATATATCCCAATTTAAGAATTTTCTCAAAATACGCCAAAATATGCACAATAAAATTAAACGTTTGACTACGAAATGTATTTATATATTACTCCGCTATGTTTTACAATGTCCAGTCAAGATATTCAAATACTATAAGCCATTAAGCCTAAACATGACGTACGACGAACACGCATTGTTTTCAAGCGATAACCGTTCTATGCGAAAGCACGTGGAGATTTTCGAAAATGAACGTGATAAATAGTGAAATAAATAATACAATGAAAAGGGGAAAAAAATTAAATCATTCAAAGTGATTTCTGGTCATACGTTTCGTTTTCACGAGTTTTCAATAAACGATGACGTTGAAAAGTTTGGTGTTGCACCGTCAAAAAACGCAAGTGAATATAATTCACATCAAAAATATACGTTGGGACCAGAGATGTAAAATTTCATGTTTTCATAGACCTGTTGAAACTTTTCAGAAATTTTTCATATTTTCATGAAACTTTTCTAAATGAAACTTTTTATTTAACACTTTTATACACCTTTAATTTGTTTAAAAATTATTTAAGTCTATAACCAACTTAAATATTAACTGTTCTCAGCATAGATTAAGAAATTATTATTGAACAGTCTCAATAGTTCACAAAATTAAATAGTTATGTAACACTATAAAATATATAAATAACCTTTGTAAGCATATAATGTAGGTATGTAACTAATTAACAGGTCAATAAAAAAACAAAGTAACATATAAACAAAAACAATTGTTAAACAAATTAAATCATAGATATTAAAACTATTGTTCTATTACCTAACTATTGGTATATACTGTATACGTACGATTATGAAATTAAATTTTTGATATTGAAAAGTTTCAATACTTTTCATTTCAATAGCCTTGAAACTTTTCAAATTTCATGAAAAGTTTCACTTGAAAAGTTCAGAAACTTTTCAGCCTCACATCTCTGGTTGGGACGCAACTTAAAGTTACCGTGCACGCGCGTACGCGCGATCCCTGACAAGGACGTCCGTGCCACGGTAACCTACCGTCCGGGCCTGACCTGGCCGATAGAATCGTTCGGTCGTCTGACTTAGTATTCGGACACTCGACCGTACGCCGGATCCCTGGGTTTTCACGACTTAAGAGTCGCCCTCCGAGTGTCTCTGGACGGACGGCATTCACGGACAATGCGACGAGTACTTACGCTATTGTATGTGGACGAACGAAAATATTTTCTTAATTCATTTTCTGAACAAACGAACCCATTAATCATATTAGCTACACGAGCATATAGTACGTCCATGTGTTGTGTGTGTGTGTGTGTGTGTGTGTGTGTGTGTGTGTGTGTGTGTGTGTGTGTGTGTGTGTGTGTGTGTGTGTGCGTGTGTGTGGTGTCGTAGCGATGATGTAAAAAAGATACAATGTTGAACATAAATAATTTAGGTCAATTAATATTTATAATTATCATCGCCATTTACAGTGGCGGCCTGGCCACATATAAAAAGGGATCTTCCATTTAGGTACAATAGAAAAACACAAGGCGTTGACATTTTTTTTTTTTTTTCAATAAATGTATGATAAAGATGGCTTTTTTGGTTAATAAAAATGTAAATAATTTAAATAACTTTAGAAATTTTAAAACACAAAAAATAAGGAATGTTGACAATACCAACTCATTATAATCTTTTGAAGACTACTGAAAATCAAATTTAAACGTTTTAATATATTATACGGAATTATAGTCGTCTAAATTATCGTCTTAGCTTTAACGCTTTGTCGAAATCTATAGTGTGGGTATTTTTTGACACGATCTTCGAAATGGACCCATTTATAGGTACTATTATCGCAGTGTTATAACAGTTTTTTATTTTTCATTTTATTTACGGTAATTTTTAATATTACATTATTTTTTTCTGAAAAATTGAGAAAAAATCAAAGTTTCAAGAGGCCTCGTTATAATATCGCCGCGCCGTCTGACTCCCCTGTCCAGATGGCCACTCATCATTTACGTATTGGTAAGACGTCGAGTCAATAATTAATTCAATGTAATGCTAAAGAATAAAAACTGTGTTTTATTAGATTAAAACCAAAAGAAAAAAGGGGTTTGTTATTGGTCATTCTATGTGCAGTTTTTTGAACTGTAAAAATTGAATTTTAAACACTACACACGCATACACACACACACACATACACACACACACACACACACACACACACACACACACACACACACACACACACACACACACACACACACACACACACACTGCGTACGTAATGTTATTTAATTTTTAATTTTAATTTTCCAAAGAATAATGAGCACAAACCGAACAAATCGTATAACGGCCTAATATTAGTATAGTGTAAAAAAAAAAAAAAAAAATTGTCATAACTCTAATACCCGAAGAGAAGAAAGAAAAAGACACATAAAAAAAATATTATGTGTGTTATATTATGCTCGTGCGTATGTGCGTTCGGGTCGTCTCTCGGTCATGACGTACTTTTCGAAATCGTGTTGACTCAGAACCGTCTACCGTTAATCAATGGTATAATTTAATTGGGAAACGAGCGAGCGTGTGATTGTGAACGCGCATGTGATTATAACGTCAGTTTTGAAGACGGACTCGATGCAGAACTGACGTGCACGAGTGGAAAAAGGGTCAAGAGGTAGGCCGAGGAGTAGACTGACGTAGAGCGGACAGAACAGTGACGAAGGTTGTGTACGGAACAGAAGTACGGCCGGTGAAGAGTAAAATAATGTTTTTGATTAATCATCTAAGGTTGTTTTCATAATTTTCATCTCGAAAAAAGGTTTATGCCATTCACTTAATAATGAAATATAAATATATATATATATATATATATGTGTGTGTGTGTGTGTATAAGTGTGTATGTGTGTGTGTGTGTGTGTGTGTGTGTGTGTGTGTGTGTGTATGTGTGTGTGTGTGTGTGTGTGTGTAATTTTACGAGTAGTGGAATATTTTCGAATTCATAATGATGTAGCGTTTGAGAAACCTTTCGAAAAGAGAATTAAACGCACGCATAAGGAGGTAAATAAGGCATTCGATTCGATCGTACAGCTGGATGATATAATTATTAGGTACGATAAAAATAAAATTCATATCCGAGATTATTAAAAAAAAAAACAACGTGACGTGTTCATTTACTACTGACGATTAAAGGAATTATTGAAAACATACGCGAAATCAATAGTCAAACACACCTAATGATATTCAAAAGTATTCGATTTGTGGCGAGTCGACTCAACGGCAGACAACAACGATCACAATAAGGTACGTTGTACTCGTAGTCGTGTTTCAATGAATTTGACACTCGGACGTCGACGGACGAACGACTATATTTCGTTAGATAACCCTAAAGAAATGTTTATGTACACGTTTAAAACGTTTAGCGCGTGATTGAATTTTTTCACCAACAAGAACGTCGAGTACGTCGAGTAGTATTTGAAATCCCGAAATTAAATATCATTAGTTTAGTAAACGTCGAAAGTATGCTGTTATACTGTTTCAGTCATTCAGTAAACGTCATATCGGTTCCCGCCGTCCGGTAATAACTGAGTCCATGAACTGTGAATTATATTATATTATGTGAACGAAATGTCCGAAGGAACGAATCGTTTGAACTCGTTTCTTTTCCGGACCTGGGACGATAGGAACGATTCACAAAATAGAACGAAAAATCCCATCACTAGTGTAGAGGTTATGATGTATACTCAGGGTCATACGTAGGCGCGTTTTACCCCGACGCGATCTGATATTTCACATGCGCGTCAATTGCGGGAGGGGGGAGTGGGAAGAAATAGAAAAACGGTTCGGTCGAGGAAGCTCTTTCGGACCGTACGTACGTAGTGTACACGTCAGAAGGGCGATATATACACATTTTTTTTTCTTTTTTTTTTTTTTATACAAGTGACCTTTCCCGGAGAACCAGCGGGCGGCATATCCGATAGCGCGCGCGTATAAATATTATGTATATGTACACACACACGCGCACGCACGTCCGTCCGTCCGTCCATCGTATTTATAAATATATATGTGTGTGTGTGTGTGTGTGTGCGTGTGTGTATTATATATATCTGTCCGGTCGGGGTGCACTTAGGAAACGATTCATTTTCCCGAATTGCTTCCTCTGTCTCTATCCGGTCGGACGTAACGCACATCATATGCCCCTCTTCCCACGGGAACAATGTATTCGGCGGGCCAGGTCAAGGTTCGCGTGTATCCTGCCACCGTCGTCGAGCGTGCCCCTGCCCTCGCCCGCCCGCCGTCGGTGTCCGGGGGTCGCTCGCCGTCTCCTCCCTCTGCGGGCGCGCCCGTCATCGCCACCGCGGCGAATATTGCTTTCGACAATCTGTCGTCCGTTTCCGACCAGGGCGGGAACGGCCGGCTCGGACAGTCAGGGGGTGGGGGGGTCGTACTCGCATTTATTGCGATCCGCATTTATCATCGGGTCGTCTCGGGCCGATTTTTTTACTGTACACACACACACACACGCACACACACGTGCGTACTCTCGCACTTCCGGTCGGACGTCGTCGGTCCGCGTTTTCGCGTCATCGTCGTCGTCGTCGAAACGTATAACGGCCCGGCCGCGATCTACGACCGGATAATCAGAGAGAGATCCGTATTTCCTCCTAGGGCCGGACAGAGGTCGTGCCATCGCGATAAAGTCCGGGACCGGCGCGTGTCGTTTGACGTGCGAACGCGCTACGATAGCGATTACACCGTGAATCGCCGTCATCGTGTCGCCCGTTCTCGGGTTCGCCGTGCCCGTGTTTCGTTTTCGGACGTGACGTGCTCAGGGGGCGTACTCGGCCAGGGGGGGGAGACACGCGATATCACGAACCGGCGTGTTTTATCGTATGCCGCCCCCCTCCCTCTCCCCCGAGATTTCTTTTCGGGCTCCAAAACACCGAACCACGACCCTCTCGACCACCCCTCCTCCTGTGATCGAACCCGTGGAACGTACGTTAGAAGTCGATTAGAATCGTATTGACGTACGTTTATACCGTTTCGTTTCAACCGCAAAATAGTATAAACAATAACAATAGCTAATTTAGCACAGCCAAAAGTTTTCAATTATTATCGATTTCGATTCATTTATATCGATATCGATATACGATTTATTGATATAATTATTTATGAAACCGAAGTAATTGAATAATTATTCATTGATAATATCACACTATTTCCTGTGTACCTTATGGGCGGATTTTTTATTTTTTTTTTTTGAATCGTAAACATTAAAAAAAGGTTTTCAAAATACGGCAATGATAATATTTATTGTAAACAAAACAATTTTTACGACATAATGATATGATTTATAAAACTACAACATTAGATTTTGTTGATGTGCAATGTTACAAATCTGATTTACTGATTTTTAATTAGTAGTATTACCACTGTACGCAATAACATACTTACACGCTCGACAATGAACTCGTTTTCTATTTAACATTATACCATTCACATCTACTTTAAAGCCAAACTATTTCCATATATGACTACGGCCTCCGAGTAATGGTACTAACTTTAAATCACTCTTAATAATTATTAATTAATTTAATTAGTGAACGAAATAAACTTAGTAACACTCGACAACCGACATAGACGATCGACGGAAAAAAACGAGACTTATATTGTACGATTCCGGTCTTTGCGATACATATTTATCATGAGAACCTTAGTGTTATAGTGTTATTGGCCATCGCTCATCGTTAGTGTTTATCGTTTTTTGACATTGATTATTTTTGTTAAAACTTGGGTGAACAGAAAATAGAAACTTTAATGTAGCGATATCAAATATCGATGTACTTTCGATAAATTAGTCACATCGATATCGTTAAATTGGTTCGATATCGAAAAACAATATCGTTTTGCATTACTAATAGCTATATAGTACAGTCGAGTCGTCTCTATACCTCAAATTCGATTTGTCTTCCATTGAAGTGTATTAAAGCCATATTATTTAAGATAAACGTCTCGAAACATAAAAAAGTCGAATAATTACCCTGTACGTCCGTTGATATTCGAGTTATCGAGTGTATTAATATTTATTGTTTTTACTCCTCGTATCTCCACTTTTTTTTTCACGAAAAGTTCCTACTCGTGATTTGATAATAAAAAATAGCCGTTTTCATTCGGTGTGATGTTGCATCGGGGGAAATCGTACGGGCGATATCGTGTAAGATTTTTTGTTTTTTTGTTTTTGTTTTGTTTTTTTTTTTTGTCAGAATTGAAACGTCCAGTTTCTCAAATCAATTCGTACGACGAAAAATGAACCGTCGCCCGAGCGCAGTAACGTCTCGCGCCGAAAATCGACTCGTGTCGATCTCGTCGAGTAATTCACCCGTAATAATTTACCGTATTGTTACGCGCTACGGCGGAATGCGATCCCGGGACCGGAGTGAAAACTTAACGCGCACTTGTTGATATCGACCGATCGTATTCTCTGGGCCGTCGAACACCTCGCCGTCGTTGTTGTACGCGTCGCTTGTTATGTGGACACTCGACGCGCGTAAGTTTCCCGACGCGAAAGGCGATAGTGTCCCGATAGTAAGTTTCTGATCGTGCCGTGGAATTGCGGTGTTCACGTCCTTGTACTCTTTGATTTCCCCAGTCGTCAGTATTCTCTTTGCTCTACGGTTCGATGCGAGCGCGCCAGCAGGATAGGAATCACACCTGGGGCGAGACAAAAATTTAAATGCCAAATCAAAACTGTTATTTTAAATTTTAATACGTTTCGAGTACCATCTACCTTTTTAAAACAGTATCGAGTACTAAACACACGAAATAAAGTAAACGACATTATCATAATAATAATAATAATTATCTTTATTAATGGAAATATAATTTCAATTTGCAAATATATTTTTTTTTATACAGTTTAAATACTTTAATACTAAATATGTATAGCTATATGAGTCTATAATAATAGGTATACATTTATAACCTACAAACATTTTAAAATTAAATCAAAAGGTATACATAAAATACAAAATAATACATGTAAAAATAAAATAATTAATTAAAATAAAAGACAAAAAAGAAAAAAAAAAACTAAAGAGTTTATTTTATTTGATATATCTTCATTTTGAACCGAAAATTCTGTCAAAGATATATTAGAATATTATATCGCCACAAAAGGCTCTCGTACGAATAGATATTTTATAACATACTATTTAACAATTTTTTAAATACACGACTGTTTAAAATTGTGTTATAAATTTATAATACCGTAATAGACGTGATGTTAAATCATAATTAGTTTCGACACATTTCCAGGGAGCGCAATGGCCCTTTTGGTTTAATGCCATGGTATAAACCACGAAAACCGACAACTCTGGTCGCGTGACAAGCGTGTGAAAACGCCCGTAGAAGTGCGACGAAATCGGAAAGTGAATACCTGGACGGTACGAAATCTACACGGGGAAAATCTAGAAATTATATTTGCAAAACTCGTAAATATCTGGGACGGCGAGGATTCGAAATATAATGACGGGCTGTAACTGTACGATGTCATGCGACCTTTGTTTTCGGTGAACATGGAAAAACGTTTGTTGTTTTTGAAATACATTTAACTTTTGTACAAGTCACGTTAACGTATAAAATCCTGAATGGTATTGTCGATTGCCCAGAAATATTACAAATAATTGGCCTTAAAGTACATTTTTTTAATTCGAGATTTAACCCACTTTTTGCTATTCCTCGTTCAAAGAATAATTACTTTACTAATAGTCCGGAGTGCCACCTACTTACTTCGTGTAATTTAATTCATGATTTTGATTTTTTTTTCGACTCCAAGACTTATCTAAAAAATTGTATTTATAATTTAAATCTTGATGTTTAATTTGGTTTAATGTGTATTAAATTTTCTTCTCAATCGTTAATTTAGCGATATTTTTTAGAATTTAGTTTACACTCACTATACTCTTACCCTCTAGAGTGTTAAAATATTTATTTATTTAAATAAATATTGTTATTATTATAATTATCATTAAATCGATTTATGACAATAATTGTAATGTACGACCGTTTTAATCGCTCTTGTCTCGGCGTCATAATAACGCGCGTCGATGTTAACATTAAGGAATCGTCATGATGTTATGTGTACATATCATAATATTCCGATTGTCGCGGCACAGTCGGGTCGTCGTCATCGTCGAAAAAAACTTTTAATCGCGTAAAACAATGTACGTCACGATAATATAATATTTCACACACACTGACACCAGAAGATCACGTCTTACTCTCGGTCGCGATCGTGGGATTAGGGTTTTCGGAACGTCTACATTACTTCGATACACTACCGTCGTAGTGTTACTGTTACTACCAAACTCGCAAAAAAATCACAAATCGATAACTACACCGGAATACACGCGGCTCTGGTCTCTTTCTCTCGACTTTTAAAAGAATTATATTTTCATTTCGGTTTACCGTTTTGATTTCTACAAACACCCTCGTCGGCCACTTCGGCGAACGATCGGGTTAGATCCATCGGAGTGATTCGAACGCAAAAGTTTTTTTTTCTTACATTTTGCGTTTCTGCTGTATTCGACATTAGCGATTTACAATATTGAGCCATGGACATTTGTCTGCATCACTCCGATTCACTAAGACAACTATTACTACCGAATTCGCAAAACCTTAAAAAAAATCACAAATCGATAATTTCACGGAAACTCACTCGCCTCACGTCTCGTTTCTATAGACATTAAACAAAGTTATGTTTTCATTTCGGTTTACCGTTTCGGTCACTACAAACACCCTCTGTGGTCACTTCATTCAACAATCGGATTAGATCAAGCGAAGCGATTGACTCAAACGCAAAAGTTTTTTTTTTACATTTTGCGCATACGCTATATTATGTGACGTTTGCGATTTACATAATAGAGCGATGTACATTGTGTGTACGTATTACACGTATGATACGTGAATACATTTTAAGTGAATGTTTACATTTATTTTTTACGATATTCGATCGTTTAATGTGTGACGTGGTTTTGTCGTGCATTGAAAAATGTTTCGATACGATCAATATCAAGTTGGTTTGAGTCATAAATCCGTAAACGATTTCGTTTATTTTTGTTCGATCAACACGGAAAAGTCTGCGTAATATGTCGTCTGCTATGTTTTTCTCGTCGTATCGACATCGTTTGTGAGACGGTAACCACGACAGTCGTACGATAATATTATAATTATTTTGTATCCCATATCTCGTAATACGTGCTCGGTGTACCAGTTCGGAAATCTCCGATCCCACAAGTCGCTCGTTTGACCCCCCCACCCCCACCACCCTCCTCGTCGTGTCCCACATCAATTCTGTAAATGTTTTCACTCACGACATTTTTCCACCGCCGCTGCAGGGAGGTCTCTTCGGTCCATTAAAGCGCACTCGACCCATTCCATTACCTGCAGTAACAACTTACGTCGATAATAATAATAATAGTGGAAAAAAAAAATATAAAAATAAAATTTATTGTATATTACACGGTCGCCGAGTATAATAATAATAATAATAATATGATATCCACGTGAATACCTGCTGCTTCGGAACAACGTCAAGACGGTTACACGCCGTGTAATGTTATGTGTTTTTATGCGATCCCGCGATCCGCAGCCGTGCGACCACCCCGCGCGACGGCTATTTCCGTGCCGCAGGGGGTGGGGTAGAAAAAGTAAGTTTCTACGCGTGTTTAGTACGGTCCGTGCGACCACATCGCCCGAGCAGGCCCCAGCAACGTCTTCACAAAGACCGTCCGTCCGTCCGACGCGACCACATGCGCGTTTTGCATATTATTTTATTTTATTTTATTATTACTATTATTATTATTATTATTATTATTATTATTATTATTTCACTAAGAGGGGTAGGTAGGCAGGTAGGTAGATATATACGTTCGAACACGAAAACATATTTGGATCAAATGCCGTGCACGAAAATACGATCGGAGATACGGCCTCTCTTGTTCGTTTAGTTTATTTTTTTTTCTTTTGTATTGTACTATTTTATTTTATTTCTTCTCTCTTCCTCTCTCTCTCACGTCCACGAACAATTGGAACGTCGTCGTCGTCGTCATCGTCATCGCCGTCGCCGTTCACCGGATTAGAACTCATTCGAAACCCTGCGGACTTCACAGGGACGCCGCGGTCCTGAAATACAATCCAGTATTTTATTTTATTATTATTATTATTATTATTATTATTATTTTCTTTTTTTTTCTCCTTTCCGAAATCGGAACAATACCTCTGCGTCTCAGCGGCGTACGGCGGACGGGGGCGATGACGACGACGACGAGGCGGTGAGGTGCGGTGTGAGGAGTGCGCGTAAAAGTACCCGTCTTGTAATGAACGGCGTACCTCTTACATTCACGTCGTACACGACACACACACACACACACACACACACACACACACACACAAACACTCAACGGACGTCATGTGAGTCCCGTGTGCGTTTTATTGTCACGAGACGTTTTCGAGGACTCGGCTCGTACGAGCAAAAAATCGGGTACGAACGCTTTTACGATTATTGTCGTATGCCTACGTCCATCGACACCCTGTTTTAAACGATTCGCGCGTACAGGGTGGCTCTAAACGGCCGGGCTGTCGCTCGGGAATACGTTTGCTAAAATCCCACGAACACACCCACCACAACCCGTCTCCGGCTGGCTGTTGCCACCATTATTCTTCTCCTAGGCCGACCAAATGACCCGTACTGACTACAGTTCTATCATGGCCAGTCGTTTCCGAAAATCAAAACTCTTCACAACTTCAAATATTAACTCAAAACAACTTCAAATTTAATATCTAATTAATAAAAGAAAAGCTTTACGTATTTTCGCGCGCGATTAAAGTCCGTGTCCGCCCATTCCACTAACCATATCGCCGCGGTCAGTGTCACAACGACGACCCGTCCTTTGATATCATAATGCCACCGTACTGCAATGATTAGATTGTAGTATTATGATTTTGTAAATTCTGACAAGCGATTTTCTTCTTTATGTATTGAATTATGTTTTGTTCTATTTACTTATTAGTTATTACACTCTCATACGCATTATTTGATTTCTTAACGATTTTTATTTTTTTATTTACTTTTTATTTTTTGTTACATATTATACGGATACAGCTTTGTCATTATTATGACCGTAAGATAGTTACGACTTGGACTCACTGGCACACTGCCCGCGTTTTCGACGAAAAAATGTGCAGTGTTATATTCTTCACGTCTCAAAAAATTGATTCGATTCCAGAGATTCGGTTTTTCATCCATTGCAACGGTGGTACAGTGTTTTCAAATTGAAAATGCCAAGCCAATATGTTTTTTTCTTCGAATTTCACCATGTAACACTCTGGAAAATGTCAAATTGTATGTTTTTCGGGTTCCAGAACCAAAAATTTGCACACAAATGACTGTTGGACTGTTGGGATGACGAACAACCCGGATTAACGGATGTTCACATAACAATGCATTTTCACCGTTGAAAAACTTTAATTTATTTTACTATTACATAAAAACCTTCATTTATTTTATTAATACATAAACATGTAATAATTCATTTTATTACATTTTTTGAATTTAAGTCATCATTAGGGTGGCCAGGACAGTAGTCTAAAATAAGCAAGGAATTTTTAGAGAAGTTTCGTTTTTTGTTAAACTTTCAATTTCATTCGGATTTTGATCGGTTAATTTTAGCGTTTACGACGGTTGTTTTCTGGTTATCATAACGAAATAATAAAAACGAAACACAGCCGGACTACTAGACGTACCGGGTTATCGAACGGCCGAATCACCGGCACTCTATTGTACATTAGATAGTTTGGATGTCAGCTAGGAGTGGCCTTTAACCGGAAAGTGGAAACCCGTCGCCCGAAAACGTTTATAGACAAACCGACGTGCAAGGTGAAAATTTCGAGTTTTTCCCGCGGACGTGACCCGACAGACGTTATAGAAATCCGAAAAAAAAAACAAAAAACCAAAAAACAAAAGCCAAACTCGTGATCCGACGCGATCGTCTTGGCGAGTTTTCCACTTGTATCTCTAATCTACAACTCGGAATCAAACCAGAGGCCGAGTACTATTCGTCGACATTCCGAAAAAAAAAAAAACAAGAGCAGAAGTGGTGTTTTCGGTCGGAATAATCGCCGCACGGCTGGTGGAAAAGTCAACGTTCGAGTGCAGTTGGTGCTGCTACGATATTACCAGGTTAGAGTTACGCCAACGCACGCACACACACACACACACACACACACACACACACACACACACACACACACACACACACACACACACACACACACACACATACATACATACACACACACACACACACACACACACACACACACACACACACACACTCGTTACGAACCGTACGCGCACCGAGTAGGCGTTTATAGTGATTTTCGATTCGGTCCGGGGGCTCCGTCGTGTGGTTATCGATTATAAAATAAATATACTGGCGAGCGCGTGCGCGCGCGCGCGCTCGTTTAAAATATAACTTGCGTAATATATTTAATAACGACGTACGGCTCCGGCGGTAATGAATACATAATTATTATTTGCGGAGGGAAAATAACGAATTAAGACGGCCGGTCGGGCCGGTGGTGGACGACTCAAAAACACGCACCCTCCCCCCCAACACGTTCACGCTCACCCCGTACTTACGCGCGTTCTCTCTCAATTTCTTTCTCTCTCTCTCTCTCTCTCTCTATCACTCTCCAGAGCGCACGCGACGTGGTGAAACACGCCCCCGGCCTGTCGACGGCTGGGGTGGTGCGTCGTGGCGACGGCCGTCAACGCGTTGACACGTAGTATTAATAAATAAATATTTAATTGCGGCGGATACGCGTCGTCAACACCGCCACCGAACGGCCGGGCTCGAGGACTGGTTTTGAATTACCGAGCAATTAAAAAGCCGTGCGTTTTCTTTCTCTCATTTTCACCTCCCCTCTCTCTCTCTCTCTCTCTCTCTCTCTCTCTCTCTCTCTCTCTCTCGTTCTCCACGGCTCTAAATGTCTCTTGGCCTGTGGTTTTTTTCCTTCCATATTTTTTTTTTCAACCCCCACATAAACACACCTATTTTATTAACGTACACATATTATGTACGCCCTGGCGCCGCGAACTTTCCGCCCCTACGAGCTTTTTTCTACCCACCCTCCTCGTCGCCGCCGCACCGGTGACTACCGATAGGTGTAGTACAAGGTGATTTTCAAGCATGCTTGACCCAGTCGTTTAATAACCCGTATTCAATGCTTGGACTTGACATTTTCCTAACATTTCACTCGTGAGATCCCGGGAATCGAGCAAAAAACCTATTGAATTCAAAACGATGATTATTGTTTTTTTTTTTTTTTTTTTGCAGAGTCACCTGTTCCGGCATGCAGTGCGTTTTGTCGAGCATTTATGTTCCGCAATTTGATCGATCAGGATTTGACGATAGAATCGATTGATGGTACCCGGGAGTTGTGTTATCTACTCTCGATAGTTTTTCCAAACGCAGTGAAAAGCCGCCAAAAAATTGTGTCACTGTGAAATGTGACTTAAACTTTTTTGTATCAATGTTGAATAAATGTTAAAAAAAAAACACACATCTTCTGGATTAAGAATCAAATATAAAGGTTTAGATTAAAAAAAAAAATAATGATAATAAAGAAAAGAAACCTGCAAATTATTTGAAAAGAAATACAGAACGACGTGTTGAATAAACGGTGTATTTAATAACACTGAAGTCTTGATTAGAAACGTGAAATGTCATATCGTTAAAATTAAATACAATCTGCATCACCATTATCATGTCCGAGCAACGAACGACGAATTTCACCGCCGTCGTCTAACCGACTTTTTTTTAAATAATTTTCATCGCAGAAGTATAACAATAATAGTTCTATACACGCAGGGTAAGTACTTATAGAATAGTATGGGGTATTTACATTGAATTTTATGTCCCTATTTCGACCAGTTACTGAAAACGCATTTATCTAAGTCACGCAAGGTATTGACTCGTAAATCACTGGTTCGCGTGCTTTACTACCTATATGCATATTATTATCATCGAAACGAAACATTTTCGAACGTTTACAACTGAAATGAGCAATATCGAGTAGTAAACATTTATCGATTTTAAATAATGTCCTTATAAGGCTGCTACACACGCACACAAACACTCGCGAGCAGCCGAAACCGTTGAAAGTAGTGACTTACAAACGTTTCCGCGTGACGAAAACGTCATTTGACGAGTGGCCCGGAAGGAGGGAAGTCTGAAATTGAAATGGGGAAATTCAATAACGCGCTATACCGCAAATAACGAGTTGTACAAACAGGACGTGTAATAGGTGTACACAAGGCACACACACGTGTACACATATACAGCGCACCCACACACACACACACACACACACACACACGCGCGAGCGCGCGGCGCACGCCCACACACCCTATTTCATCGCGTTTAATTTTTAAACGAATACACCGCAAATATAATATTATGTTTTCGGCGTACGAAATACTATAAACACGCGTTATGTAATACACGTTTTCGTATACCGGAAAATATATACGTATTTATTATGACACGTGTATGTTATTAGTACCAACGTGCCTTGTCGGATAAGCCTACCGGGAAATCGGGATTTTCTCTGCGGACTCCTGCCCGTATCAATACGTGGGGTTTTAGACCCTTTGATTGAAACATTACATAATATAACTTAAATATATATATATATATATATATATATATATTTACATCATTAATGTTACCTCTGTTGTCAATAAAACATATTATGGTCAATATAAAAAAAAAAAGCTGGTAAGTGAGATGATGGTGGTACAAGTTCATCCTTCGTCCCTTCGGTCCTCGGACAAGATATTGGTGATGAATGTATTAAGTTTTAAAGAAATGATGACTCATTTCTTTAGTATAAAACGATTCTGAGCAAAGCTTCAGTGTAATATAATATATTATTATTTAAATACTGTTTACGTATTTTACGGTTATTTGCATAATTTTTGGTGAGTTATAATAATTTATTAAAGTGTGTATAAAAAAAAATCCTAACTAACGATTATTGAATTTTTGTTAGGATAATTAGGTAGGTATACGAGTAAGGACATATTAAATTTTCAGAACTTTTTGTCAAATATTTAAAATTATATTACATAAAAACTTTCAAACAATTTGGTAAATTAAAAGTTCTATATTTAAGTCAAAAGTACTATCATTGTTCTGAAAATGTTGTCCAATATAAAAAAGTATGTATTTGATATTGGATAAAATTTTCAAGTTTCTAGCTTCAATACTTTTCGATTTATGACTAAATACCTAAAATCTAAACAGTGAAAATCTCGTTTACGGCGGATTTTTACCGATTTTACCGTTTTTACTCAAGTTTTTCGATAGTTATTCTTGATTACTGGAAAAACTATGGAGATTTTGGAAAAATGACCTTTTTAAAGTACTATCTTAGTTCAATTTCGAATCTAAAAAGTTTCTGGACGAAACTTTTGGACAAGAATTTTTATACGAAAAAGTGTTTACAGAAAAAAAAAATAAAAAAAAAATAAAAAATAAACATCATTGTAAAACCATAAGATCCTTCGCTTCACTCAGAATCTAAAATGACTTACAACTGTACCTCAATATTGTAATATCAGCGTCATGAAATCATCTAAAACATTTAATATTAGTAGTTATGATAATAATTCGGCAATGTGACAAAACGTATAATGAAACCAAAAATACATTGTTTTTTTTTTTTTTTTTTTCTATAATAAACAAACAAAATGATGAACAAAAATTTACCTAAACCTTTGTATATATAAAAAAAAAAAAAAATTAAATCACTCGAGTTCAGTTGAACCAAAATTTAGCGAAGAAGCGAAAAATCGAAAAACATAATTATTTAATTATTCATTTTGACTGTTTAAAGTTGTAATGCACAAACGATAACGCCTCCGACCACCGATAATCCAATGGCGTTAAAGCGAAAAAAGAAAAATGTATTGTGCAACTCTCGGGTTCTGAGGCCTTTAAAATATTACTCGATAAAGGAAAAATGATCGCCTCATCCACCACCGAGTATACGTTTTATAATATTTATGTGTAATGTTCAGTACGCATACGGATCGTTTCTTCGGAACGATACTACTACACACAGGGAATGAAATTATTATTTTTCAATTTTTGAAAGAGCGAGCAAACCGTGTGGGTGATTTCGGTGTTGATCCGACCAAAAATATTGCTTTTTTTTTTTCATCAAACCATGCGTGTGCGTCGATTTTCGTTGTCAATACAACAACATAACAGTTTATCGGTCATAAAACGAAACGCATTGTCTCGGCGGTGTATTTTTTCACGTGGACGCGATGTGAACTTAAATCCGTACGCGTCGATAGTAATTATTATCGTCGAACGAGAACACGCGTGATACGGAAGGAGGAGGGGGGGGGGTCAGCCGATGTCGTGTTTACGTTTCGTCGAATTTGCCGAAACCTTTAGATTAGATTTAAAACAGATTTATAACTTTTTGAATACAAGTCTGTTTGAAATCGTGCGTTATAATAACGTCAATGGACGTGACGTAAAATTACGAATAGTTTCGGAAAATTCCCGAGGGAGGCAACGGTCTCTTTGAACCCGTCGCCCTGTGTACCTGACCCGTCGACAATAATAATTTACGTCCCACGTCCGTTCTACAACAGACGTTGTCGGACGCTTTTCCACATTTTTTATTTTTATTTTTTATTTTTTTTAGTTTTTTTTATTTTTTTTACCGTATTCGCCGAGCCGTTAGGGGAGGGTCGGGTCGTCGTCGGCTGCGCCGCACAGCAGCGTAGATTAAACACGTATATCATATACACGTATATAATAATATATTATGTGTACATGTACACGCCGAGTTGAATTGTGCGATTGCTCTTAATGGCTGAAAACGTGTGCATCTATATGTATATCTGTGTGTGTGTGTGTGTGTGTGTGTGTGTGTGTGTGTGTGTGTATATACACGTAATAAGCGATAGAAGGGAAACTCCTGTTTTATAAAACCCATTATTTAGGAGCTCCATTATGGTTTTTATTTTTTTTTTTTATTTTTTTTTTTTCTGTCAGTTTAATTTGGCTTCACTACTACAACCACCCTGCCGAGCCGTGTAGTCAAAACTATTATCCGACAGCGCTTTTATGTGTTATATAAATTATAAAATATATATTTACGCGCGTACACACGTTATACTCGTGTACCTATATGTATATATATATATATATATATATATATATATATATATATATATATATATATATATATATATGTAGCTCGTTTTGTCTGATTCGTCGTATTTTACCGCGTTCGACTCGGTGAATTATTGTCACGTTCCGATTTTGGCACTCTTGCGTGCGTGGGTTCACGTGACCGTACACGCGACGTCCAACTCCTCTACACGCTCGTGTGAAACGTGTGCGCCCGTGGTAAAATCACATAATATTATACTTTTTACGACGAAATCGGTGGATGTCTACTGGAGTAGACTGAAAAAAATGTAAAATTCAAAAAGTTCAAAATAATCTTTGATTTTGGGCGTGTTTTTTGAAATGGTGTTTAAAAAAAAAAAAAAAAACAGAAAAAAAATCAAAATCGAAAGCTCGGTGACATTGATACGTTTCGTCAAAATCTATAAAGTCGTATTGTACTGATTGTTTCAAATCGAAATGAAATACAGAAAATCCAAAATTGAAAAACTTGCAGAAAAATATCGATACACGATGCGTACGTGATATACGTATTAGACACAATATTGTAAAATAATACACTGTGACTGTAAGATGTATATTACAATAAATTTTGAATACTGGCGCAGAAAGATTTTCTAGAAACACCGACGTTTGTGTGTGTCAAACTTTGAACAAGTAGTTCAACTATAAATGCTCAAAGTTTAGTCGAGAATAGAAGAAGTGTGTGCGGCGGCGGCGGCGGCAAGTAAATCGTTTCATACCCATTGCGCTACCTACTTGCCGTTTTCGAAGTAAAAAACCGTACATGTTTATAGTGAAAACTGTCCAAAGCGGACCTCGAATAAAACGGAAAACTATCCAATACGGAATATTTCTATGGTCCCGGCACGTCCCTATAGTTTTACATAGACGCCGAACCTCAATAAAACGGAACCTCCATAACACGGAAACGGAAGTAAGTCCTCGCAAGTCCTTGTAACTTTTGCAAGTCCCGTGCAAGTAAAAACCTTGTATGAACCGGAAAAATAACACACGAGTGTCAAACCCAAATCAAAAATAAGCTGTAAACAGTGTTGCGCAAAGATAACTAAAAATTTATCTAGATAAAGATAAAAGATAATTGGATACAATTTATCTAGATAAAGATAGAAGATAGTTAAAATCTAAATTATCTAGATAAATATAAAAGATAAAACACTATTTATCTGGATAAAAAAAAAAGATAAAATTATTTCAATATACCTGCCCCTCCAAAAAAAAAAAATTATTTTAATTATTATTATCCCCAATAATAAATTATGGACTTTGGATTATGGTGTACACGGCGGCGGTCGACGAGTCGACGACACAACGTTGCAACATATTCGGCCGTAGCCCGTATAATTGTATAAATTGGGATAATTAGAATTTAGAATTAACATAAAAGTGGCACGGAAAATTATTACCTATTACTTTGTTATTGTTCTGTATTTGTGCAAGGATGATTTATTAATTTAATAGGAATTTAATAGGTTAAAACTTTCAAGTTCAATTTTTCGAATTTTTTGAATAAATATGTTTATTTATCTAGATGAATTACGTTAGATAACTCAATAATTTATCTAAGATAATTCATCAGATAACTAATTTTGTTTATTATATAGATAAGATAAAAGATAATTAATTATTTATCTAGATAAATTATTTAGATAATTTATCTAGATAATGCTCAACACTGGCTGTAAAACATGGATATACCGATACGCGTGTGTACAATGTACATTGTTAAACAGTGATAGATAAAGAAGATAAAATTGTTCTATACATATTCGTACAGTTTAATATGTACATACGTACAATGCATATAATTATAGCATCATAAACGATACGAACTTTCTTCTTTGTAACTGTGAAACAGTCTTACACCAACTTTTGGTAATTTAAACTAAAGTTTAAATTAAAATTTAAACTTTTGGTATTTCTTATTTATTTGAATTGAATAATCCGGAATTTTCCCGTTTTATTGAATAAAGCGAAAAACTGCTCAAAGCGATTCCGCTTTAGACAGTTTTCACTGTATGTTGTTCCGTCAAATATAAGTTCATTTTATACTATATATATATTTAAAATATCATTTGATAAAAGTGTTTTTTTTTTTTCGAAAGTTCGAAAAACTTTCTAAGCCTTAATATAGTTTAAAATATGCATTTTGAAATCGCTCGAATCGAAAAGATTCGTAAACGCCTAAAATTTAGCAAAAATATTGTTGTCGTCGGATTTTCATTGACGTATCATAGTGATATGGCAACAGACCTGAATATAAATATATAAAACTATAAATACGAACACGCAAAATCGTATTAAAAATTAAAAATAAAGACAACCGAAAATACCAATAGGTTTGTAGTGATCGTAAAGTGCGTATTACGACATGATTTGTTACCCCGGTCGTAATGATATGATCTCGATTCCGGTCCCGACGTCGATCACAATTCCGGATCTCGGTCCAGATCCCGATTCGAATCCAGATTCGCGATTCGAATAATCGGTGAGAAGCGATATGACGCTTGATTATGTCCGCTATAAGACGTGATCGAGACGTCATCAGCTGTCGTCACCGAGAGCGCGTTCTCTCGTGAAACAAAGACGAGAGACACGCTTCTCGCCCGGGTTCGCCGCGCAGAGGCGTTTGCGGGGCGAAAGTGTTATGATATTTCATTAGCCACGTGATTTCGTCGCGTTTTTTCACTAGGCAGATGATTATTGTTGTTATTATTATTATTATTATTATTGTAATAATTATTATTATTATTTTGATTATTGCGAGTGTCATATCGACGTGTACGACCCGAGATGGCGTCGGGGTGGCACGCGTTGGCGCTCGGTCCCCTGTCGGGCACCACCACCATCACCGCACTCGCCGTGATTCGGGATTTTTTTTTTCTCTCGTTTTTTAATTTATATTTAAAAACGAGAGAGGAGTGTACGAGGAGACGAGGCGACGTATATAATATACGTATATACGCGTACGGCGGCAGATTGCTGTGGGCCGTACCACCACCGCCGCCGCCGCCGCCGAACCGTTCTCGCGAAATTCCTCGCGTGTATGTTTGGTTTAATTAATGTCGGCACCAGCTATATAATAATACGCGTATATATATATATGTATACGCATACAGAATTGTGCGCGTACGACGCGGAAACAGACCCCTTTTTGGTTACGATTCATTTGTTTGAACTGCAGCTGGGGTTTCCATCCCGTTTCCACTCGGTTTTCTCACTCAACCTCGCCACCGCCATCCTCCACCGTTGTCGTCGTCGCCACCGTCGTGTAGTCGTCGTCGTCGTCGTCGTCGTTGCGTTCTCGTGGAAGCCGTACACACGTATTATATATATATATATATATATATATATACGCGTAATATACACGCCACTCCGTCCCTTCCCCTATAACGCCGTCCCTTTCAACCCGCTCTTTCAACTCTCCCCCACCGACACACTGCACACGTCTCTGTTTTTAGCCCTCTCCCTCCCCTCGCTCACTCTACCTCGATGTCTCTCCTACTCTCTCACACAACGTGTTCGTACCGAGTAGGTACCCACATAATGCCACCGACATAATATACGTGTAAATATACACGACGTGTGCGTGTGCGTGTGTGTACGGGGACGTGGACGAGTGGGTTTCGGATTTTCTATTAACTAATAGGGCGCCTCGCGCCGTTCGGTCGGTCAGAGGCAAAAAAAAAAAAAAAAAAAAAAAAAAAAACACAGCCGAGAGGAAGGGATTTTTCGATTTGTACTCGAACAAAAGGCGACGGATCATATAATTTTCGAGCACCGCGATGGGGGTCCGTTGATGAACGACGTGTGTGCCTACGAGCTCGGCACCGTATTATTGTAATATCCTACGAGTACTCGTGTGTATTACACACACACACACACACACACACACACACACACACACACACACACACACGCACGCATGTAATATGTTATTACTTGGAGTACGTGCGCGCACTCGTCGCGGTTTGCTGTTTGTCCGCGGGACCCTCTCGACCGGCTCCTTGTGATTGGAACGCGGAGCCAAAATACACGAGTAAAAACAATGTCGCGCACTCTCGAAACCGGCTACTGTATGATTATTATTATTACTGTACTAGTTGTTATTGTTATTATTATTATTATTATGTTGTAATCGCGTCTCACGGTCCTCGTCTCCGAGTGTATTGTTCGAGTCGTAACTCATTACGATCCGGTTTGGCGACGATTCGAGTCCGTCGACGAGTGTTAGAAGACGAGCGCGTTCGACCGACCGCGGGTCTGAACGGCAAATACATACCTATAATATATCCTCCTAGAGAAAAGACACAGGAAATTCGTGGACCGCGAGCTGCTCTTGACCCGTGGTCACTTAAAAACAACACCAGGTCGAATTCGAAGACGAAAAAAAACGCATAAACTCTGTTTAAAAATCCAAAATATTCGACTCAAAAACTAAACCGTCCTAATCGTATATCCTTTTTTCGTATCGATTAAATACGGTGTGTTGTTGTGTTTAGAATTGTATCCCGCGAAGAACTTTTAGCTTTTCGCCTCGCCAAAAGTCGGTCTTTTCGCTATGGTAGTCATTCAATAATTACAGTCGTTGTGACGAGTCGTATATGGGCGTACAATATTGTGGTTGTAAAAAATAATTTATCACCCGACGAGTCTCTTCGCGTACAGCCGTCCTATGCGGTGTGCTAGAACACCGCTGTTCTCCATCTTTTCGAATGAACGTGACCTCTTGTGATCTCTCCTATAATGTTCTTATCGATTATAATTCTCAACAATGGTTATTATGATTATATATACAAAAAAACCTTACTATTTATTTACAACTGAAATAAATACTATGTATTATATATTAATAAAAGCAGACAAATTAGCAGAAACATTCCCAAACGTGGAAGTTGCCACAAGGAATTGTCTTTGCCTCATGATCACCAATTGCAGTGGGGAGCGCTCATTTTCACTACTAAAAAGAATAAAAAACGAATTACGAACAACTATGTTGCAATAACGGTTGACCAATTTGTCAATAATGTGCACAGAAAGTGATCTCCTTCAAAAACTAGACTTCGAAGATATAATTGAAGATTTTGCACAACAGAAATGTCGAAAAAAGTCGTTGCTTACATAACGATACACATAAACTATAAATTGCATTGCTTTTTTTTTTATTCTGTTTATTGTACATAGTTTTTAATTAATACTAAATAAATCATATTAAATAGACTTTCGATATTTTTACTCAACTTGTGTAAGCCTACTAAAAGGGCCCCTTTAGCTCCAGGTGCCCATGGGCCCCTGCAAAGCTTAAGACGGCCCTGTATATACACATATATATATATATACTATTATGTTTATTATTAGTTATTTTATACATTGGTCACAATAGACGTCTTTGGCCTCGACTTCCACAGGACATCCTCTTAGCAGATATTGAAGACGAATCATCAGAAAATGAAGATCATTATTAATACATTCTTAATATTAAATCGGACCTTATAATCTTATCAATATTACGTATATATTTATTTACGAACTATTTTATTTTCCATGCACGTTATCATACTATTAAAAACACCAATATGAATTTTTAATTTTTAATCTATAATTAATTTATTGTGAAAAAAAAAAACTAAAAAGTTTTAATAGCACAATAATATAATATACGTCATGTGCTGAAACGTTTTAAATTACAATAAATGAATAAATAAATAAATATATTGGTCACATCAAAAAGTTCGTTGGCGACCCATCAGTTTGAGAGTTAGTGAGCTAGACCAGTATCGCGAGATCCTGAAAATCCCGACGCGTACTCGTACGAGAGCTACGCAATATCGTCGTCCTCGTACCCGTCCGTTTGAGACCGTCCGAAAAGCACTTCTGCGTCGACTGCGCTAGTTATGTCATCGTTCGTAACGGCGTGGACGAGAGAACGCCGACGACATTGTCGGGCACAAAAGTCACGTGTGCCCTCTACACAAACCGCGACGCGTGTCTGACTTCATAATTTATCCGTTGAGCGCACGTCGTCGTGACTAGGAGACGACGAGCGATGAAAACGATTAAACGTCATTATTATTCTAAGGGTCGTGTGAGTTAAAACGCTCTGAAAACGCTGAAAAAAACTAAACGTTTACAATTAAAAATGCACTTTATGAAAACAAAAAAAAACAAAAAAACAACAACGAAAATTTACAGACGTCACCGAATAATAATTTGTTTTTTTTTTTTTTGTCGCTTAATCGAAACGACTCTTACGCTGCACGTTAATGTTTTTAATTGAAGAATCTAAGCTCCGGAAAAAATTGTGAATTATTCGATTCGTTTTCGTTTTTGACGACGACGATTTTCTTCTCGAAATCGACAATCGACGTCGAAAACTCGACACAAAGAGATTATACAACGACGGCATGATTCGTGATTACGCCCTAACCACATTAACAATGACGTTATTTCGATGTGACAGATGCATGGGTCACCGGCAGAGGAGTATTTTGGCACAGGCCCTGTAATTTGAAGAAATTTGGAGGACGGCAAATTTCAATTTTTTTTTTTAAAGCTATTGTATAGCTTTTTTCGCGGGCTTTGAGCGCGGCGACCGAATCAAGAAATTTCGTAACGAAAAAAACCTAACACGCATTTTTTTTTTTTTTTTTGTTATGCATGAAGACACTTTTTCTTATCGAAATACTGGTCCAAAAGTTTTATCCAGCAACTTTTTAGAACGGATATAAGATGGTTCTTTTAAAAGCTCATTTTTTGATTTTCTCACATTTTTTTTCCAAGCATGTGCGATAACTACTGGAAAATTGACAAAAAACGGAGAAAATGCCGTATTCTTGATTTTCGTGAAATCTATTTTAGTTTTTTAGCCATAACTCCATCAATAATACAGCTAGAAACTTGAAAATTTAACAACACGTGATTTATATATAGAACTTTAAGAATATTGAAAATTTCAAATTTTTCGGAAGTTTTTGCTTCGTAAAACTTTAACTTTTGGATATTAAGAGCTGAAAATGTAATACAATTATAATCATAAGTATTTCTTTCGATGATGAAAAAATATCAGAAATCGTTTGTCACAATGTTTTTTACAGGCGTTTAAAGTTTGAATTTTGACGAAATTTCTTATTTTTACATGAAATTACACACTTAAACGTACGTAAAAAATAATTGGTGCTTCCTAAGTTAATAGAATATATAAAAATTCTTGCATACAGGTTTAAGCCTACTAAATAACATTAATACAGCTCAGGTCAGTGAATATTTTTTTACGTATCCATGTTTATTTTTATTTTAGTTGACAATTTCGATGGACTACTTGTATTTTAAATTATTTTCATTAGATTCGTGTACTTTTTCAATTCTTATATTTTGAGAACCACTTGTCGAAAATGATATAGGGAGCCAATTCAACGGTCGCCGTTCTTTCAGCCGATACAAATCAATTTTAAGACCTAAGAGCCGCATATTTAAATTTGAAAATCTTCAAACGTACGTTGTTTTAACTGTTTCGAAGACGAATGCAATGAAGATGAATAAATTAAATTACGAAAAAAAAATGTTATATATCAGAATTCAATATCTAAATATATATCACTTTTTTTTAATTATTCAAAGTAAATTAAAAAAACGCATTTTTATTTTTTTTTTTTTTGTTAAATATTTAACGAGTTTTAATACATATTTTGGCAAAACAACAACACAAATATTTACATATTTTTACTTTTTTATTACATAAAATCCGCGCCCTAATCATAACGTTGTCGTACACACGACGTAAAATAATACGCATTACACACACGCGTAGAAATCACGTGCCAAACGCGAAAAGCGTTTATTCGTGTGCGTTAGTATTGTTCTTTGTCCGCGGACTCTTTTGACGGCGACTCTTCAAACGAAAAACATTATTACCGTCGTAAAGTGCGTTTTCTTTTTTTCGTACCACCGTATTGCGTGTGTGTGTGTGTGTGTGTGTGTGTGTGTGTGTGTGTGTGTGTGTGTGTGTGTGTGTGTGTGTGTGTGTGTGTGTGTGTGTGTGTGTGTGTTTCGACATTAAACGAAAGAAGGGCGAAAAAGCCGTTCTGTTGTTATTAAATCGTACGGGCGATTGTTTACACGCCGTGAACTGGCCCGATGATTTCGTTATCGTGTTTGCATAACACTCCGTTCGCGTACGCATTATAAGAGCCCATATCACATCGGATTTGAAATAAGCGACGACGGCGTTTACAAGTACGCGGCCAATTATTACGCGAAACACGCCGAAGGGGTCGATGACGCGGACTCGACGATTGAACGATAAAATACGTAATGAAGTTACGTCGTGATAAACGATAATCGTATTCGCGCCCGTCGCGGACTTTCGTCCGAAATATGTTTTTTTGCAGCACAGACCGCGTCGCCGGACGATAGCGTTATCGTCGTCGGGTCCGCGGGAGGTCTGCGCGCCAGTCGATCCCGGTCGAGCGTGAGCTTCTCTCTCACCCTCTCTATTTCTCTCACCCGAGGCTCCACTCACACGTCGTTAACCTCATGTAAAGCCCGAGAATCAGCATAATTCGACGTGATATTTTTCGGTCGAAACCCCTTTGGCTTCTGCGTTCGCCCTCGGCTCGTTCGCGATCCAAACACTACGAGTAATATAGAAGCACATCGTAATATAGACGCTTAACGGAATCAAAACCGTGTCTGGAGGGGAGGCTTCGGGGGTCTGGACCCGTCCCGAAATTCGAAAACAGTCAAAAAAATGTATTATAAGTGGTTAAATTGTTAAAACTAATAACATTTATGGTGCTGTGCGCGTCATGCAAATTTGGGACAATGAATTAAGTAAAAAAAAAAAGCTGGTAAGTTAGATGATGGTGGTACAAGTTCGTCCTTCGTCCCTTCGGTCCTCGGACAAGATATTGGTGATGAATGTATTAAGTGTTAAAGAAATGATGACTCATTTATTTAGTATAAAACGATTCTGAGCAAATCTTCAGTGTAATATAAAATATCATTATTTAAATACTGTTTACGTATTTTACGGTTATTTGTATAATTTTTGGTGAGTTATAATAATTTATTAAAGTGTGTATAAAAAAAAAAATCCTGAGTCACGATTTTTTAATTTATGTTAGGATAATTAGGCAGGTATATGAGTAAGGTCATATTAAATTTTCAGAACTTTTTGTCAAATATTTAAAATTATATTACATAAAAACTTTCAAACAATTTAGTAAATTAAAAGTTCTATATTTAAGTCAAAAGTGCCATAATTGTTCTGAAAAATGTTGTCCAATATAAAAAAGCATGCATTTGATATTGGATAAAATTTTCAAGTTTTTAGCTTCAATACTTTTCGATTTATGACTAAATACCTAAAATCTGAACAGTGAAAATCTCGTTTACAGTGGATTTTTACCAATTTTACCGTTTTTACTCAGTTTTTCGATCGTTATTCTTGATTACTGGAAAAACTATGGAGATTTTGGAAAAAAGACCTCTCTAAAGTACCATTTCAGTTCAATTTCGAATCTAAAAAGTTGCTGGACGAAACTTTTGGACAAGGATTTCTATACGAAAAAGTGTTTACAGAAAAAAAAAATAAATAAATAAAAAAAAATAAACATCATTGTAAAACCATAAGATCCTTCGCTTCACTCAGAATCTAAAAAATCGTACAAATGAAAAATACGACGTTTTGCAAATCAATACTTAACGAAAAATCAAAAAAGGAAAGCGCAATAAAAAAATATAAATATATTTTATATTTTTGATTATAATATACTAAAATAATAAAATAAACTGCCTAAGCAAAAAAAAAAAAAAAAAACTCTCCTTTAACTATCCAACACTGTTCCGGTTCGACGATTTTAAAATCTGGTATCCCTACGTGAAATACACCGCGTTTGACCAGACTCGAACGAAAACGTCAACCGTCCGCTGTGTGCGACTTCAAACGGAAACGGGTAAAAACGGACGCCTCGAAACCGGTCCTACGAGTGTTTTTCAACGTGCGCACCGTGCACTATTGTTTTGTCTTTGATTTTATTTTCGTTTCGAGTCCTGCGGAAACGGTTACGCCGAAACCCGCCAAGAGAGAGAGAGAGAGAGAGAGAGAGAGAGAGAGAGAGAGAGAGAGAGAGAGAGACTCAAACCGAGCCACAAACCACTTTTCATACGATAAGAGCACGGCGGAGCTCGAGTGGGTCTCTTTCGATCACACGCGGGTTCGGGGTCCTTGGAACCTCGCCTTCCCACGTCGGATTCGACGAGTACGTCCGTTTTCGGGTCGTAGACCTCGAACGCAAACGGCGTTTTTTACATCACTGGAAACGCGCACCCCCGAGTGCACTTCTGTTCGTTTCGGTGGGTCTCGACCTCGTTGGTGTGGTGACTTCGGCTTCGATTTTGCATCACGGCGGGTCGCGTGTCGGCTGCGAGTACGATGGTCGCGACGACCGGTAAAACACGCGAACGCGGGCCGGCGAGAAAGTCGTGCCAAAACCATACTCACCAGAGAACGGGACGGACGGGAAACGGAGACGCCGGAGACGCGGAGAAACAGAGAGGAAAAAAAAATGATGGAACTATAGAAACACAGAAGGGAGAAGAGACGAGAGAGAGAGAGAGAGAGAGAGAGAGAGAGAGAGAGAGAGAGAGAGAGAGAGAGAGAGAGAGAGAGAGAGAGAGAGAGAGAGAGAGAGAGAGACGGTTGAATGAGAGGGAGAGAAACTGCAAAGAAAGACAGGATTCGCCGGAAGAAGAAAAAAAAAACAAGTCAGAAGCGTATACATATATATATATATATATATTATATTCGTACATTGTACAGTATATTGTCAATGAGTCATAGTGGTGGAGAGAGTATATATTATAATACGGGCGAGCGCGGTTAACAGCGTTTCCTATGCGCAACTCTTGTCATCCGCCCGTCAAAATCGAACCCCTTCAGATCGGAATTTCAAACAGCCCTCCTGTCAACGGAATATACGTGTATATATATATACTTTATTTATCTATGCACATACAAATATATATATATATATATACATGATACCACCGTGTATATTTTATACGCATACTAAACGTCTGCTGCTGTGTGCGTGCAATGAAAGCGACACTCGTGCGATGAGTATGGCTGATAAAAATACACACACACACACACACACACACACACACCCAGCGCATACGCTCACTATAGAGTTTTCGAGTGCACGGGGTAGACGAGGTCGGACCGTGGTAGCGACGGTTATCGCCGTACGATAATCTTGGATTGAAATGTCGCGAGGGGCTCGTGTGTACGTGCACACACGGTGTGCGTCCGAGGGTCCGTTCCGAAACCGTGCCGTGACCCCCTGCCCCTGGTTTTTGAACTTTTGTCCGCGGACCGCCGGTGATCGATCGCGGGTCGACCGTTCGCGCACAAAGACGGTTCCCGTCCGATCGAACGTAGATCACGAACTAGCGTTCGTCTCTCGGGCACAAACGCTCGGTCGAGCGACTCGAGCGTAAAACGATCGGTTCGGAGAACTTGCACGGAGTTTTTTTGTTTTTTTTTTTTTTTTTGGTGCTGTAACGCGTGAGACACGGTGAGCCGACGCCGACGGCGAAGACAATAACATCGAAAAGAGAATAAATCAGAAAATCCGGTGATAACGCGACGCGTGCGATATTGTTTCCACGCGAAATTATCGACAAGACCGTACTACCCGCGTTTGAGATAATATTATGGCACGTTTGCCACGGGTACGAGCACGTGCCTATACAGAACCAACGCAGTACGAGCCGCGTGCGCGTGTCCCGTACTACTACTACTTTTTCAATCGGCTGCATCCGAATTGGTTCCCATACCTAAATATTGGCATCCGAATTGGTTCCCGAGAATTTATGTAGCATACATCCGAATTGGTTCCCGATATAATATTATGCATTCTATTTTCGTAAAATACCTTCGATATGGACTATGACTATGGATTCTCCCGGTCGTACAGTTTATCTAATAATTTCTCCTATCTCATAGATTGTATTTATATAAATAAAAAAGAATTGATATTGACTAGATATTGACGATTTGAGTGGCATGGTTAAATATCTAGTTGTTACTTGATAGTTGTTTCCTGTACGTTACGTGTTATACCTTTACTTTTTTTTTAATATGGAATTTATGTACAGTGAAAAAAATAAAAAACTTGTGGTGTTAGATGGTTTTAAATTTGGATTTCAAAAAAAGTTAGCAGGAGTCAGCATGAGAATAGACAAATTTCAAAAAAATGATATTATTGTAATACTTACTAGAAAAAAACAATTTTTAACCATACCTACTAAATGTAGACAGTCCTAAGTCTGTATGAAATGGGAAGGAAAATTGAAATTACTCCCGTAAGAAATCGGGAACCAATTTGGATGTACCCTCCTTAAAAACGTGGGGGCCAATTCGGATGTACCTTCCGTAAGAACTCGGGAACCAATTAGGACGTTTCGGAACCAATTCGGACTTAGCGTTTCAATCATACCACACGCCACTCTGTTGGTTCTTTTTAATTTATTTTTATAATTATTTCTCTCTCTTTCTCTCTCTCTCTGAGAGGCAAGCGATTCGCGTGGCGGCGGCGGTGGTGGTTCACGGGCAAGATATATTTTTCCGTAGAATTATTATGCGCTGTGGATTTTATTTTTTTTTTTTCATTTTTTTTTTTCAACCGCAACAAAACGGCGCGGCAGAGTCGGTAGTTTCATTTCGAAAAAGTTCATTGAAATTCGTTCGAAACTTTTGCTACTCCGAATACTCTCGAAAGTCAATTGAGTAACAGAGTAATAATAATAATAATGATGAAAATAAAAAAAATAAAATATTTCCCGTATTAAAAACTCGGAAACTTTTCCATTTAAAAATTACAGTACTTAAAAATATTAATTTTTTACGCGGTCGCGTTAAAACGCCGGAACGGACGTTTTGTCGCCGCTGCGTGGCGTGTGGATTTTGTAAAGGAGAAAGAATGAAACTCATTTGCCGTGAACGAGCGGCTGACGGCTGGGCGGTGCGCTTATGTTATAATATTGTATACGTTCGTGGCTTAAAATTTCATCGTGTGCTCAGTGATTATTTTCCCGTGATTCTGAAAAAAAAAAAACGTATTACAGAAATGTATAACTTTAAACGGCACTGGTGCAAAACTCGCTGCAGCGAAAGAAACGTCGTTCGACCAATGCGTAAAAATTAATGAAAAAAATCAAAAAAAAATCTATAAGTAATTTTTGAAAACGCTTATTCCACAAAATCGACTTTTTCGTGAATGATTCTAATGTTATTCTTTAATTGCGTTTTGTACCATTGAATCAAAACTGACTTTGAACTAACGAAATCTTACATCTCGTCAAAAACGACAATACATATAACTAAACCCATTTTTTTTTTTTTTTTAATTTTGTAACTGATTTGTTTTACTCAAACGTCTCAAAAACTCAACTTTAATACATATCGACGGAGAAAGTTCGCCACTTGTGGCCAATAATATTGATGAAATGTTGGTAAAATATTGAGTTCAGTTAATAAATTATGGTTTACGATAGATCAAAATATTATACTTTAGTAGATATTACACAAATAAAGCGACTAAGCTAGGAACACTGAGTTGTTTTTCTCTGATAAATATATGTAAATAAAAAAATACGAAATCAGATATCAGAAATGAGATATTGAAAATTATTCAAAAATATGTAATTCAATATTTTTGCGGTGTTTTAAAATAAATCAAAAATAACCATATGGCATTATTATTTCTTACATTTTTTGGATCATTCTATTTGGCCAACGTTTTTTCGTTTTTGTTTTCGGGTGACAAAATAAAAATGTGTAAATGAAAGTCGCATAATAAAAACACAGTTGTCGAGTTACACAAATCCGTACATTAAAATGTCTATGATTCGTCGGTTTCGAAACCCGTGATTATTTTTCATTATACATATATATATATATATATATATATATATATATATATATATATATATATATATATATATCATCATCCCCGTGTCGGTCCGCTGTGTATATTTTATCCACGGGATTCCGAAAACCGCCGCCGCCGCCGCCGAGATAAGAGTGTACGAGAGGCATACAGAAAAAAAAAAACGACTTTCACGACCACGAGGACGGAGGGCCTACGTGCCAGGATGACGAGAGATGATGGAACACGGTAGGTACGGTGTTCAAGGAGTACCACGCGTATACAATACGCATACGGGTAGTAAAATGCACAAGGGGAAAATTGGACGTCGAACAAATGCGAAAACTCTTGCGGAGCTGAGTATTGCGCTCGATATTATATACATATAATATATATATATATATATATATAATGTACGCATAGTCTCTCCAGGCAAATCTCTCTCTCTCTCTCTCTCTCTCTCTCTCTCTCTTTCTCTCCTGCTATCCTCGCTCTGGACTTTTTATTTTTTATTTTTTAATCCAACGCGTGTACTTACACTCTCTCACACACACACACACACACACACACACACACACACACACACACACACACACACACACACAACAACACACACGCACGCGCAGTACTCAGGAATACACGCACTCACAGACACGCGCACACAACGGTCGAATAAACTACGGCTTTCGGTGTACACGACGTACACGGCCGTTATGGTGGTTTGACACGAGTGTTTGCGAGTGATGGGGTTTCGGTGGCTGTTAAGAAGCCACTAGATATCGCACTACCCGGCCTGGTGTAGACACACGCGGGCGCCTTTCAACGGTCGTCGCTGCTGCTGCTGCTGCTGCTGCTGCTGCGACTGCTGTTACGGACACGGGGGCGGGTCGTACTAGGGCGATGGCCGGGGTGGTGGTGGTCAGCGAAAAAAAGGGTTGTGTAGTCGGTGAATATAATAATAAATTATATGTATATATGTATTAATGTAAACACACTCTCGGAGACGAAACCGCATCGCACGTGTGTGCATTATAACCTCGGAGTGCGCGCGTGATATGCCACGCGCACCGCCACACCCCGAAAACCACTAATTAGTCGTCGACAACGACAACGACGACTCGTGAGTACGCGCGTACGCTTTTCTACCGCGACCGTGGTCACGACGTTAATTACGTCGGATTTTTTAGGTTTCGACCAGTGCCCACCCGTACCCTCCGTCACACCCACGCTATCGTTTGGCGCGGCAGCACGCAATGGCGAACTGTATAGCATACGCACACACACACACACACACACACACACACGTGCACGGGTACGAGTCAGGAGCTGTGCCCGAATCGACATACGTACACGCCTACGTCTTACGCGTGAAAATCGGCCGTCGACAAATCGTCCGCCCAAAAACCGGTGTCAGAATTGACAAACATCGGGAAACTCGTTGACGGCTTACCGCGGGAAGACGGTGAGAAAGCGATCACGCTTTTTTAAATTCAAAACAGTCGCCGTGCAACAAGATCGATAACTGACGCCCTGGTCTGACGACCTGAATGCTCCGACGGTGTCGGCAAGTGACATTTCCCCCCTTACCGGCCGAAAACGCAATTATCGGTGACGGGGCGGGTAAAAACAGTGCGAATAACGATGTCATTTTCAGCACGTAAAGCGAACAGATCGGAAGACGAACGCGGACCGAATGAAACGGCCGAAAAAGTGTACAGGACCAAAAATACATCTCATTTCGGAGGACATTCAATTCAAGTGTTACCTTTGAAAAAATTGTTCACAGTGAAAATAACCTGTGGTGGTTGTATAATACCCAATATCCTCCCCATCCTCTATACACACTTACCCAACATATTTTTTTATTATTCGTATGGTATTTGGAATAAAATCGCACAAACCAATTCCGAGTTAAAGTTCAAACCATTTTACCGATTGTCGTACGAAACAACTTAAAATGAAAAATGTTTTGTACTCGATTTGTATCGTGATAAAATAAAAAAACACGACAATACGTTTGCGACGAAATTACAAAATTTTTGTTATTTCAACAATCAAAACTAAATCCACGTTAAAATAAAATCCGCCCCAGGAATATTTTTACGAACACTGGAGCGTTACACGTCTGAAATTGGGCCGATCGTTCAAAATTATCCGTGTCTTTTGTTTGAATCGGAATTTAATCGGAAACACTGACGGCGAATATAGTATACGATTATGAATTCGGTAAACGTTTGAACGATACGATTATAATCAGTGTTTGGAAAGACCGTCGTTGACGCGCTCAAGTTCATATTTTGTGAACGACACCTGAACGTTACTCACTTTTTTCAAATTGAACGTTCACGTAAACGACGTTTATATTTTTAATGAATTTGAACTATTTTTATGGTGCTCAAATTTATAAACCAACTTATAAAAATATGTATTATATTGTCTATAAGTGTGTGTGTGTGTGTGTGTGTGTGTGTGTGTGTGTGTGTGTGTGTGTGTGTGTGTGTGTGTGTGTGTGTGTGTGTGTGTGTGTGTGTGTGTGTGTGTGTGTGTGTGTGTGTGTGTGTGTGTGTGTGTGTGTGTGTGTGTGTGTGTCAAGGAAATAAATGCATTATTTGCGTTCAAAGGGATGTATGTACAATATAGCGCTAGTTAAGGTCTTCATTGCATTATACATTAAATTATGTACTCGCCTATGAGTTGGTTAACAAATCGAGTATTCTGGTGGAAAAATTGTTTTTAATTCAAAAACTAGAAGATAACTTTTTGAAGGGGACTTGGTCCCCTCCATAGGTTGTGTGCCTAATGCGTACTGAATAATGTTACCACTAAAAATTAATTTTGTAAAGGTCACATATTTTATACAGGATTCAGGTAGACGATAAGTCGTAAATATAAAATTAAAACAGTTTAAGTGAACGGCCAAATGAACGCGTTCGTTTTTTTTCGAAGAACGCGAACGTGAACGTGTTCAACTAAAATAAAATGAACGTGAACGTGAACGAATTTACTTTTTTACGCACTGAACGTGAACGCGAACGAGTTGAATTTTGAATCGAACGTTCCAAACACTGATTACAATACGTAAATAAATAATTATTATAAACACGTTGTCCGGCGTCGACAATCCCGTCTTCTAATATTGCTCGAAAATAATCGGCGAAACAGTGACGCGCAATGATAACGTCGACGGTAAAAAGGAATTATATCATAAAATGTGTCACGACATCGTTGCGTGCGATACTTGATTTCACACACACAATGCTCGATTGTTTGCACAACGGTTTTATTGTCGTTCGCAATACACTGATATACACCGGCGAGTGTTATTTAACGGGTATTACGGTGTGATTAAATAATGAATACGCGATATTTTATTATTGTACGCGCCGCGCGATAATACGGCGACAGTGTATAATAATAATAACGTGGACGACGCGTGTTTGTGTTCACCCCCGGGTCGAGAACGTTTAGCGCGGCATTGTGCACGATAAAATATTCAAAAATCTCTGTATAGGAGCTGTTTTAATACAATGAACGGAGAAAAAGTGCACTTCGGATAGGTATAATAAATAAAATTATAGTCAAAGGACAAAAAAAAAAAAACGAGAAACGAAACGAAACGATCAACAAGTGGCGTAGAATTCAATGCGGAGTGGAGACGAGCCGAGTGTTCGGAGCAAAAGTCTGTCGTACGTCTAAAAATCGGCAAGTTCATCGTTTTTTTTTTCCTTTTCTTTTTTTTCCCCTCCCCCGTTCTTTTATTACGAACGACCGGTAGCGAACTCAGTCGCGCCGTCATAACAATAACAATAATATCATCATCGATCGTCACGACACAGAGCGTCGTTAGTCCTGAGCCCGAAAGGTTCGCGAGTCCGATTCGTCCGTCTCGGCCCTCGTCACCCGTCGCCGCGTTCCGGGTGACGCCGCCGTGTCGTTTTACGTCGCGTCGGTGGTGCCAAAGTCAGTTTTTAGAGGTATCGCAAAGCACCGTTAAGCGGCCCATAGACGTATACAATAATATTGTACACTATCGGGAGTTGTGCGATAATATTGTACGAGTGGTTCTGGTATTGGCGAGATGGCGCGATCGAAATTGAACGAAATCAAAGAAAAATTAGATATTTACCGTGCAATGTGGCTTCGGTCGATGTAAAAAACACGTGTTCCGAACGCGTCACGATGGTTTCTACAAATTCGGATAGGCGATTTATGCTCGAAATCGCCCGAAATTCGCCCAAAAGAATATTCGCAAACGGATTGGCAAAATATCGAATGTCTGTAACCAACCGTACTGTACAATACTTTGCACAACCTTCAACGTCATCTCCACACGATTCAATGTCATTGCACAAACTCGATAATTTTGCAATAGTATTGTACGTCTATGGTCCACCCAACCACAACGGGTCGAGCAAATGTCCATCGTTTTTTTTTCCTCCCGTCGATGTATGATTTTAATAACTGCGAGTCATAAGAAAATGTATCGATTGCAACGCTGTATTTAAACCGTACCCGTGATCGAAAAACAAAATCCGTTATCGTCACAGTTGATTATTCGAGCTCGATCCAAAGTGCGCGTGGTTTATAATTATTATAATATTGTGTGCGTATTCGATTTGTGATTTTGTGTTCGACAGATTTTATACCATCTCTGACGATCCAACCCGTTGCGGCTGACGAACGATTTGACATTTGTACCTAATTTTTTTTTTTTTTTTTTCGTAACCTCCGTGGTCGCTAAACGATTTTCAGAACGGACGTGAATAATTAACGCGTTCGGTGGCGCCGGAGCTGAAGCTGAAGCTCTCCCCAGAACGTTATCAACCTCTTTTGTGGAATGTTTTTATGCCTTTATAAAATACTCGACTAATCGTTCCACCGTGCGTTCAATACATTCGATAATTTTCGTACATACAATAAAGAACATCTAAATGTATCGATAACGATGAAATGATCGATGGATTTGCTGAAAAGAACAGATGTATAACTTCAAAATAGAAATTTTAGTAGTTATCAATAATGTATTTGACTATTAATTTTATTTTGTTCTCATTACGTTTACAATATATATACATCACACTCTTGGTAGTCGAAATATTGTCCGTTATTTAGAGGTGTCCGCTTTTCAGAGGGAAAAATAAAAGATGAGAACGTGTTCCTGTCCCCATAAAAACGTCCGCTAATTGGAGGTGTCCGCTATTCAGAGGTGTCCGTTAAGGAAGGTTTCAATTCATATATTTATATAAATTTGTGACACTTTATCAAGAGTGAAATAAATGAGCTAGTAGACGGAAACTGGTTTCTGAAAAATGTTTCTTGTGTGAATGGGTAAGGTGAAAATGCCAAGGCCCTCTCCCCCACAGATGTAACCAAACATCCACCTATGTATTACGATGACGTTTTAATGTTATAACGTATCCGTATTACTATGCGTGTTACTAATGTGAATAATCGTAGTCGTACGGGGCTCTGAATCTCTGGACGAACGTGACGACGACCCTACATAATAAACGTGTACGTTGATGCACGAGCACACACACATACGTACTCACCCGTGCACGCGGTTCCGTGATCGACGAAACGTCATCGGAATAAATGGACTTGGACTTAAACGGGGGGAGGGGGCAGAATCGTGTCAGGAGGAATAAGAGTAATTATTATGCCGGTGGCTCCGTAGAAAATCTTCCAGGTATGTGTGTGTTCATTCGCACGCACACACACACACACACACACACACACACACACACACACACACACACATACACACATACACACAAATAATAGAGAGAAAAAAAAGAGAGTGCGAGACTTAGACGGACAAAATATAGAGACAGAGAGAACGAAGGCGGCGGTGGTGACTGTCGTTTGCGCCCCGTGTGCTTGTGTGAACAATTTGTAATAAATGGTTCCCCGCGCTCGCAACGTTTTACTACGGCGTAACCGGGCGCACGAGGTCCCTAATAATACACACACACACACACACACACACACACACACACACACACACACACACACACACACGAGCATGCATATTGCATATATTATACGCATAATACAATGCTCTGGTTTTTGGTCCACCAAAAAAGGTTTCGAAACCCTAAAAGCGAAAACATGACGTCAAAGTTTAAAAGGGTCGTGCAACCCTTTCCACGACGTAAGGAAAAAACGTACACGGTTTTTTTCCCCCCGTCCGAAAACGAAACAAATCAATTATTTTTTTACACGTATATAATATATATTTTATTTATATGAGTACGTTTTTTTTTTTTTGTCTACCGGCATTTTATAATAATTAAGCACGTTATACGCTCGTGACCGGGCGTGATGACGCCTCAACAACTCGTCGTCTACGCTGCACCGTGTTTTGGCGGTGACCGCGGAGCGCCTTGTCGACGATTAAGAGGCCGCCGTGTACCTTGTAACGTGCCCATTACGGGTGTCAATAACTTGAAAGCATACTCGCCCTGGTAGTCGGTGAGTTACTGTTGTAAGGTGTACAATAATAATACCATAATACTAAGTATTACAAAATTATGTATTGTACTTTGGTAAACTTACACGCGAAACAGTGGAATTTAAATGCAGTGTGCTTATGAGCGGTCGATTGATTCGAGCAGAATGGTGTCGTTGTCGTGTTGATGAATGCGGTGTGTACTAGTTGCGGTCATAATCAAAAATTACATACTAATTGCGGTCAGCCCTCAAAAAGGTTACATACTAGTTGCGGTCGCCCATCAAAAAGGTTACATACTAGTTGCGGTCACTCAAATAATAATAACTAAGTATACTACATAATATGATATAGTATAGTTTATATAATAATTAAACGTGAAATTAATATTCGGTTTATTTATTTAATTTAGAAAAATGTAATAATCCACATTTTCCTTCCCATTTATATCATAATACTGTATTTGTTGCGCTAAAAAATGCTCTTTTTCTATTGAAATTTTATTAACACGACTGGTCTTCGTACGATTCATTTTTAAATATAGCCATTCGTTTGAATTTCATTTAAAGCGTCGATAAATTTAAAAATATTAGGGTGAGAATGGTAAAACATGCTATTGAGCTTTGAATAAAAGCTTTCGGATGCATTGATTGTTCGTATTATGGAAGACGAAAATTCAGCCCATAATGACGACCGTGGATATCTCGAATCTTCCCTTACATACACTTCTAAAATATAGTCTGTAAATGCAGTCAATTTTGAATTGTTAGGTGGAAGAAGAGCCAATACAATTTAATCTACTTTATTTATAAATTTTACCGATAAGTAGTGGTGTTCCCACATATTATATACGCTGTGTGCATTATATCAAAAAATATGTTTATCATATAATATAAATTTCGCCTTGAATCGGAGTATAATATTAAGCTATGACCGCAACTAAGATATCACCTGAATTGGCGTGACCGCGACTGTTATATCCGTTTATTTCGAAAATCGTCATGACCGCAACGAGTATGCACCCGATGAATGGTATGAGTACGTCAGTGTTGATTTTAATCGGGATATCGTCTCTGCACCCTTCGGTCCATGTCGGTGGTTCAGCTACGTCTGGCTCGGGCTGGTTAGGTTAGGTTAAAATGGGTGGGTGTTGACGAATCAATTAGAACATGGAGACTTTATAAAATTGTATTATTCAAACAAATATTGTTTGAAATCATTACCGATACGAACGTATATTAAATAACATGAAATACCAACATAGATCTATATAGAAACCATAGCATAGATCATATTATGCAATTACATCTAACCTATTAGAAAGACATATTATAAACAGGATGACAATAAAGTCTATGAAAGTATGGACTATGGACATTAATAGTGTTAGTATACAATCAGTAGCGGTCGCCTAATATAATATACAGTAAAACCTCGTTAAGACGCTCTCGAAGGGGAAATCGTAAAACCGCGTAATATGCGGGATATCGTTATAGGCGATATCCCGCTTATTAGGCTCTTGAAGCGTTATAGGCGACACCCGTCTATTAAAAGCGTTTTGAATGTGATAATAGATAGAATAAATTAGAAAAATGTTCATAGTGTGACTTATTATGTATTACACAGTAACATAAGTTGTATTTAAAATTAATAAAAAAAAAAACATCAAATATACATATTACAGTAAAATTACAGTAAAGCCTCGTTAAGACGCTCCCGCTTAATACGCCAACCCTCTTAACACGTGGATTTTTCCCGGTCACTTGTACACTTTTAACATTGAAAAAATTTGTTGTTTATTGAATATACCAATTTTTTCATCGTACAGTTTAATAATGCTCAATTTATCGTCACACACGAATAACAATTAACATAAAAATTATAAATCTGCGCGTGATGTGACGTGTACATTTCAACGTCCCACCATAATATAACTAACGTACGTACGTACTAACGAAATATAGCAAATAATTATGAAGATGTTAATAATTAATATGAATTTCTTTGTCGATAAAATGTTTGAGAAGCCAGAAATCAGAGCGTATAACGCGGGATTACATAATATGCGGTCGCGTATTAAGCGTGTTTTTTTCAATGTGAAAAGTGTACAAGTACCTAGGACCGGGAAAAATTCGCGTGTTAAGCGGGATGGCGTGTTGAGCAGGAGCGTCTTAACGAGGTTTTACTGTAGTCATGACCACGGTTTAACAGGCGATCATGTTGATAATGATTAGTACACGATGTAAATTGATTAACAGAGTACCGGGGCCGGGTGGGTGGGTACTAGGTATTTGAAAATTTGTTACTGCTTCATCCAGGAAAAAACCTCGCGCCGCCATCCATCGAGTGTGAGAATCGGATACAACCGGCGGCGGAAGAAGAATATTATTAGCGGCATTGTTACCCGATGGGGTGTGAAAAGTCGACGGGCGAACGGTTGATATCAGACTATAATATAATGACATAGTCTACGTATAATAATATAGTCTTATATATATATACGTGGATATTATATACGCGTTGTTACCGAGACGGCCAAGTAGCTACGACGCTCCGGCTACAGGTTAGGCACAGTTTGTGCGTACGTGTGTGTTGTTTACGTTAATGCTGCGGTTAGAATAATACACACACACACACACACACACTCGCACCCGGCGTATCTTGTTAGATATACGTGTGTTCACGGTCCATAAGGTGCGCATTATAACTTGGAAGCGCCCCAAGACGTTTGCGCGCCGCAAACGATATCTAATTAGCCGTTAAATTCGATAATGACAAAAGGGTATTTCCTCATGCTCTTTCTGTGTTCCACTCACCCACACTCTGTGCACACAATACACGTCGGGGCCCGCGTATTTAAAACGTAGCTCGTCTTCCGTCTAGTCTCGCGGATATTACGACGACCGTTCTCTCTCTCTCTCTCTCTCTCTCTCTCTTTCTCTATCTCTATTTCTCTCTCTCTCTCTCTCTCTCTCTCTCTCTCTCTCTCTCTCTCTCTTTCTCTGACTCTATTTCTATCTCTCGATCCGATCTATCCGTCTGTTTAAGTAGTATGTATTTGTAGGTTCTGAGTCCATTTGAGAAGCCAAATTTTTACCAGTTTAGCCGTTAAATTCCACATCGATTGCCGTGTAAAAAATAAACTACATTTTTTTTTTTTACATTTACACACTATTTTTACTAGTGAAAAATAGTTGGAAATTGCCCATCAGACCAGACAAATTTGGCTTCTCAAATGGACTCAGAACGTACACATGGGTTTTTTGAACGTAAAAATCATACGCTAAAAAATAGTGTTGTAAATGTACAAAAAATGTAGATTATGTTTTACACGGTAAACGATGTGGAATTTAACGGCTAAAGTGGAAAAAATTTGGCTTCTCAAATGGACTCGGAACATAGAAATACATACAACTTGTCTAATATTTATCTTTATTCTTTATCATCGCGGCTGCATTATGACGATACGACGCACGACGTGTGACGCTCACGGACTCCGCCTCAGAGATACCTGTCCCCGAACGCTTCTGTCTTGTCGTCCGCATCCGGTTTCCGCCGCAGTCGTAAACAGCCGTCGCACGGTTCATTAAGCGTACACACGTTTCCGTATAATACGTCATGTACGCGTGCGCAGTACGTATCGTAGACGATTGTTAAACGGTCCTACGTTTACACGATGATTGTCTCGTCGAATTTTATGTTATTCGGTCCATAATTGTACATTTTAAAAACGTTATTTCGTTAGGTTTATTTAATTTGCGAAATTCACCGCACGTTGGTAGAACTTCAGATTTTCACTATTTTTGTTTTTTGTTTTTTTTGAAAATGCGATTTAAAGTGTCTAGTATTATAATATAGTCTATTATTTTTCTTCAACGACGACCGATTATTATTTTAACTGAATCGTAATCCTTTTTTTCCTTGAACCGAAGGAAAAAAATTCGTAGTTTTTGATAATTCGTTTTCGTGAAATATACGTTCAAAATATATTGGACTTTTATGCATTTTATAGAATAGACGTTTTTGTTATCCCGGTTCACACGTCTTGATCTGCAGTTTACAACAAAATAACAGTACATTTTATTTACACCGATTAAAAACGAGTCGTAATCCTTGAAATGTGATAAGATAAACTTACGAGTTGATTTTAGCGTCCCCGCAAAAGATTAGGTGCAATAAAATATAATTGTATTTAGTTACATAAAAAAAAAAAAAAAATTCCAACTCGTTTGAAACTTGACCAATTAAAAAACAAGTCTTGATAACATATATTTTTATTTATTATTATTTTTTTTTTTTGTAATTTATTTTACAAATTATATTTGATAAAATCGTAAAACTTGAAAATTACCAAAATAAAAAGTACTGAAAATCTGAAACTTTGTCAAGGCGTGGTATAGAGATAGCGTTCTATAAACTCAACATTTTGAAAAAAAAAACTTATATACTCAAAATTTCCCGGATAAATTAGTCTAGAGTGATGTCGTATACCCCACGCAAAGGCTTGACGTATAACAACACAAAAACAAGGTGTTTGTTGGTTTTGTACACTCTAACCGTTAAACAAGCATATTATAAAGGAAAACCTATTAATTGGACCGGACGACTTAACATTATTAAGTGACAAAGAATACGATCTAGCACTGCTTAATAGGATAGTCGAAACAGGTTTTTTGTTTTAAAGGCTTATTTCCCTTACAGCTCTAAAGTTATTTTACACTCGAAACAACTGACAAAGAAAAAGATCTAGCACTAGATGTTTCGAGCGTGAGGTAACCTTTATCTAAACGGTATTGTACTTCTCTCCTCAAATGACAAAGAAAATAATCTAGCACTGGATTGAGGTTTGAAATACAGTATGTTTTAAATACCGTTTTTGTTAAATAATGTACCAACTTTCTCGTGTACTTTTCAAAAGTTCGTAAAATAGAAAAATGGTTAAACACATAAACACCTTTTATAATTATAATTAAAACCTTTTAATTAAAGACAGTGAAAAATATTATTAATACAAAAACAAAATAATGACCGATCACTTCACTCGTAAATCGGGCAGCGTTTCGTCCTCTACAACGATGGCAGCAGAACGAACAATCATCACGTCTTGCGGGGGCGTTTTATTCTGTTGCAATCTATCTGGTCAGCATTTTCTGAAGGTGTTGTGTGTATGCGCATGCGTATGTGTGCGTTTGCTGACAACATTTTAATTTTATTTTTATGATAATAATTAAATCAAATTAGGTGTGAAGTATCATTTGTGTGATGATACAACAGTGATATAAGAATCGCCTTGTATATTAAGTATACACATTGCACTCGTATACTGTAAGTTTCGTGCGCTACAATATATGTAATATATATATATATATATATTTTTTTTTTGTAGCCGTCTACCAAAAGGGAAATTTGTATGCTTTAATAACGTTTAAAAAAAAAAACAAAACAAAACAAAAAAAAAGCAAAAAAAAACAAAACCAAAGCACATTTCCTGACAGGACATCACGCAGACATCGTAGATATTGGATTTTCACCTAAATCTACTCGACTCGGTGTTAAAATAAATATTCATACATTTTAAAACCACGTTGTAAATCGTTGAGCTCGGCTATCGTATGTTTTTTTTTTTTTTTTTAATCAATCCCAATTCTAACACCTCCGACGCGACGAGTCTATTCACTGAATATTAAAACTGTTGAAGTATCGATCGCCTAGGACTGTGCAAACATCGATTAGTAATGTGTCATGATCGATATTGATAACACGTTATAAGTATCGCGTAGTGACCGTACGAAAACGTGTTTTATTTATGTATATTTTCGAATAAAAATAACGATTGGTTATGTAAAATAACGCGTACGCGATTCGGCCGATAGATAAACGCACACGTACGTATATATATGGTAAACAATATGAGCGTCGAGCACGCTGAGCGTGGTGAGTGTGCAAAAAGTATTATTATTTGCACGCGAAACGAGTATTTATTTTTGTACACGCATATTCGTTCGTAAAACGTTATTATTATTTCTGCACTTTTTCACCGGTGCACACGGTCGCGGTGACGCAAAACACTCGGGACGAGTGACGAGGGGTTGAAAAAAAAAAAAATGTATATATATATATATATATATATATATATATATATATAACGAGCTAAAAATAGAGGAGAAAAGTCTTTTGGGCTTTTCAAAAGAGTCTGGGAAATAACTTTGGGGATAATCTGCGGAGGTGCAGCGGCTCTACGGCTCTACGGGCACGGGAGCTTAGCGGCAAAGCGAAAAAGTAAAAAGAAATGAAATAAAATAAAAACGGAGAAGAATCCCGGCCGAGACGAACAGATTGCAAAAACTCCCTTTTCGCCACGGCGTGCGCGGTGTATCGAAACGGCCTGGCGCTACGTATCGAGACCCGTGCCAGCAGCTGTTAATCCACTGTATTGCAATTTGTCATCAACTAAAAGAAGAAAAAAAGATAGAAAAAAAAAAAAAAAAGGAAAAAATGTCGCAGTAATATATTTCTAGACGACTACCCGATGTCTCCTGTTCACGAGAACGGTTTTCTTCTTTTTTTTTCTCTTTTTTTTTTTTTTAATTTCCTTTTCCCCGCGCATCGACAGTTTTTATTCCGTATTTTCTCGTATCGTACACTGGTTTATATCAGTTATTTCCGTTAAGAACCGCGCGCACTCGATGATTCGCATGATTCGTCGCGCCGAGCGGAATATTTATTATATTTTATTTTACTTTTTCTCTTTTTTTTTTCGATTTAACTCGCTCCGTCCGAAAGGTTTTTCCTCTTCTTTCATTTATCTTCTGCTACTTTCCGAGAAACGGCGCGGCGATAATATTAGAGAAATCAACAAACGAACTGCGATTTTCTCTCTCGTCGTCCCGTTTCTACCCTGTCTGAAGTGTCCGGTGCTGTGAGGTGAGAGACAAAAATGCAATAACAAAAACAAAGACACCTCGAAAAAGTAATATTTTTATTAAAACAATTAATACAGTGACAAGCTCCGTGCCGTACGGCTTGTTGAGTGAGACTTTTCGCTGACTACTGTCGCACCGCTGCCACCGCGAGCCTTTGTCTTTGCCTTCGGCGGCGCGCAAACCGGTTATCTGGTGCGTCGCGCGGACGCGACGTAAAGGGAAGACGGTCGCGATCGCCGGATACCCGACCGCGACATGTCTTCTATACGTGATTTCGCGTGCGACGTTAATATTGTTAATATGTTCGTGATCTGGGTGTGATTTTCCAAAGGAATTTATCATTTTCCTCGCATATTGAATATATTTGCATGAAAGCTCTGAGAAGTCTAGGATTCATAACTAGAAACACCAAGGATTTTAATAATGAACTATGTCTTAAGACTTTGTATACTTCTCTAGTTAGACCACTACTTGAATACTGTTCAATCATTTGGAATCCCTATCAAAAAGGTCTAAGTGAAGCAATTTAACGAGTTCAAAGAAGGTTTCTACGTCCGATTCTTATAAACGTAATTCACTATCTAATATTAACCCACCCATTTCACTACCTCTGTCTTCAATTCAGGCTTCTCTTAATTTAGATTCTCTTGTAATTAAGCGTAGGTACATTGATATTTGTTTTTTATCCAAATTAGTTAATGGCGTGATTTCGTGTCCTGAATTATTACAGTTACTTAATTTTCATATTCCTCAATATCATTCACGGAACTGTCCCACGTTTGAAATACTTTTTCATAGATCATCTTATGGTTTTAATAATTCACTTGACCGTATAGCCAGAGAATGTAATAAGTTAGTAAATTTTGATTTGTTTAATATAAAAGAACTATATCTATCTAACCCTTGTTTTTTATGATTGGTAATGTAATTGTAATGTATACTTTTTTGTTCTAAGTCCTTTTTATAATTAATTTATAAAAAGTTTTATTTCTGCCTAATTTTAATTCATCAGTTGTTGTATGCTATTCATATATTGTTTATGTTTAATAATTTTTATATTGATCAAATGTGTAATATGAGATATTACTTACTGTACTTGAGTCCATATGGGCGTTTATGCTAATAATAAATAAATAAATAAATAAATTATTGAACGCGAGCGTCGTACTTGCCGAGGGAAAATCGTAAAGAGTCGTGGGAGAAGTGCATAATATAAAATATATTTCGTCGCTACTCGCACGCAATTAGTTATACCTACTAAATAATTACTCCGTCACATAATTAATATAAATAAAATATCCCTGAAATAATTACCACTGCTACTCTCATAATATCTCTCTCCCTCACTCACACACGCACGCACGCTCATTATCGTCACCATTGTAGTAGCTATATGATGACGTCGGAGTGATTTCATGTTCATCGAAAAATCGCGATGTAAAAATAATAATAAGTACGTCAAACTAATATTTACACGTGTCGTCGATGACCGTCCTTGAAAAGTAATATTTATTTAACGTGGTGTTTTTTTTTTTTTTTTACGAATTTTATTTTCGCCGAACGTCTCGGAAAAATCCAAAACAGACACTCATTTGTTTGAATACAAACGTAACCGATATGTTTTTTTCGACATAATAGAACACCTCGTCGAAAATATCGAATATAAAACATCTTATTTTACGTTTAGTATAAATTCTTCGTTGAAGTATAGTTTTTCTCAAAACGAGAAAAAAATAATGAATTCTCTATTTTCATTTAAATGTATACACGTACATTTTTCTTTTAAAATCCTTATTAACAAAGTACACTTGAAGAACATAAAATTATAATAATATTTTACCATACAAAAATACAACGTAAATATTGTCAATATACTTAGATTTTTGATCTTTTACGAGAACGTTTTTCTTTATTGGAAATTAAAAAATGTTTCGCATCCTCTTTGCAAAATTCTGTACGTTAATAGGAAAAAAAAATCCCTTTAGATATTATTTTTGAAACCAAATGTCCCTGCCGGTATTCATAAGACAATGTGTCGCACAGCAGCTGCTGTAAATATATTATTAAAAACATTGGTTTAAAAAAACCTTTTTATTGCGTTCAATTAATCGGAACAAATCCGATTACTATTACATTGAATCACTAATGGAGACATTTCCATCGTGTCTTTTATAAACGTAAATTGACAGTATTAAATTACGGAGTCACTTTTCAGGGAAATCTTCAAGGTTTTTATTTTATTATTATTATTATTTTTTTTTATTTTTTTTTTTTTTTTACTTGTGTGCTGTTAACTCAACCATCATACTACATTATTATACATTTTTTTTTCAGTAATACGTTACATCTATAACGAAATAAAAAAAAATCATTTAATTTGGTTTTTTTTTCTTTTTATTCACCCATGGGTAACATGAAAGAAAAAACACAGGTTTTCATTTAAAAGGTTCGGTACATTTGTATTCGTGTATAATACGCACGTGAATATTGTTCGCGACAAAAATAAAATGCAACTTGTTTATTCAGAATACTAATTGTGGTGTGAAAAAAAATACATTTATATATATATATATATATATATATATATATATAAATATAATATATGTAAATATATAAATATCGATAGTGTATAACACTTTATGCGCGTCGTTTTTTGGAGACTTCCAACAGGTAAGACTGGTCGTGTTACAATAAAACTAATATTAATATTCGCGATTGGCTTGGAATTGTGTGAAAACAGTAAGTTTATAAAAACAATGAAATATTGAAGTACGTATTTTGTGGTTTAACTGAAAATTATCGTGAATATACGGAAAGAAAACAAACAAAAATAAATCAATAGCAATTATTCGAAATAAAACGAAAATGTATCCTAAATCAATACGGAATGATTTTGATCGAAGAGTTGTTGTTCGTATTATGACTGTACGATCCGACGATGATTTTCCAAAATCGAAACCGGTCGTCGACACGATCCCAAACCCGTAGTACTCCAGGACATGTTATTATTTCATCACATATTTGTCTCTGTATTATTTATTTGTTTGGTTTTTTTTTTTTTTTATTTACACGTCACGTGGTTTTTGATTAAACCGAACCGTGAATGTGTTTATATAATAATAATATTTTTTTAGCTCGAGACGAACACTCACGTCGGAAACAGCGGTATTAAAACACTGTAATATTCAAACCAAATCATATTGAGTTGTCGTTATTTTCAACAAACATACTCGTAGAGTGAGACGGTGAGACGTGGAAACGTGCACGACGAAATAGTGGTGTGCTATCCGTATAGAGAGGTATTTGGACGTTTCCCCCCTTGTCATTCCCCCCGACGATTTAAGTGGTACTGGACGTTCCCCCAGACTGAGACATTTCCCCCCGAATCAATATATTCATATTTTTTTCACGTTTAATAATAGGCAAGACAATTGGTTCTTTGGTTTTACCCGAAATACACGATAGTCATATCGGTATCTATCGAATATCATCATTCACGTCATGGAGTTATCATTTTTATTACCCAATTAAATGGGTAATGATTGAAGCTCTACAGATGAGCAGCTCAAGTAAAAATATTAAATTATAGAGCAGGAGCTTTTTGCCATAATTTATGAACAGACGATAGGTTAGAACAATTATTATGTGAAGGTTTTTCAAATGATGATATTTTAAATTTTTTAATTTCCGTGAGCTATTTTACTTGAATAAAAAATATTATTTTTTTAAATAAAAGTTTTTTTTTTGTATTGTTTAATTTTATATTTTAATTTGAATATTATATATGACCTATTATTGAATTATATATATATATATATATAATATTAATTTAATATTTTTATTTTTTGTCCGGGGGAAAACGTCCTGTTCGGGGGCAAAACATCCATTGTATCGGGAGGGAAGGCACGGGGGGGAACGTCCTAGATTCGTACAAAGACATTAGACACCGAAAGAGTTTTTTCGTAAAATGACACGGCAACGGTTGCGGTGGGTCGCTGTCGCGACGTCACGTCGTGTTATAAACTTGTGAAAACGTGATGAAAAAATTTTTTTATAATGCGTAACAATTTATATTGTAATTTTGTAAATATGTGCTGTGCAGTCGTCTTTTTTTAAGTTGAATCGTTCATATCGTTTAGTAAACATGCAGTCCTCACCGTTTGTATTGTCATTGTGGTTTCGTTTATTTTCATTTTTACTTACCTACTAATATGTCGCGTACAGCTCTGACGTTGTCCGATACAGTTCGGGTTGAAGAAAACACAAAAACTAAGTACGGAGGAACTTATTACTATATTTAAATGTGGAAAAAATCAAGTTTTAGAGTTAAAAGTCATCCAATACAATCTTACTGTATAAATTTACGTTGTACAAAGCACATATTTGCCTAAAATATAATTTTTTTAACACATACATACATGCATATTGAAACTTAATTTTTTTCTCTACCTCTCTATGACGGAAAACTTTTTGTAACGGAAAAATGTTTGGTCCAAAACGATAAATATATGTGTATGTAAACATTGTTTTTGTGACGAGCAATAAATAAAACGTGTAAAGCCTTAAACCGTGAGGCCACTATTACTCACTCGTAATACATTGTTTAGATGATGAGAAAAAACAAATTATTAATTGTGTACGGTTTCAAAATATCCGATTTTTCCGATGACGTCGATATAATATTTTGAAAACCAAAAAAATTACTATTCGTCGTTGGAGTGTTGACGAACGCAAACGTTCCGGTGAAATAAAACTCGTTGAAAAAAAAAAAAGAATAAACCGTTGACGAGTTCGCCAAACAGTAATAAATCGTCTCTCGTATTATCGACGAGAGAAAAAACGTACTCAAAAACGTTCCGGATCGTTCGAAAGAAATAAATAAACCCCGTGTTCGGGATGTTCCACTACTACTCGTCGTCGTCGTCGGTGATTTAGTGTACATGTACGACACAAGAGCGTTTAGCGTATACAAGTAGTGCTCGCCGTCGAGTACGCGCTGTTGTCCGGTCGGAGCGGTGCCCGTGACGGTTCCGAGTACAAACGCTCCGGAATCATTATTATTATTATTATTATTATAATTATAATTATTATTATTATTATTATTATTATTATTATAATCATCATCCCTGAAATTTCCCGTTTGGGTTCAGAAGCCGCCGGGAAATAACGCCCGCGCGACAGACGAAACAACACGATCCGAAAACCGCGTATTCGGATATCGTGACGATCGAATAATGTGTGAAATATGTTTTTCTTTATTAAAATAGAATATTTACAATTCGTACTATTTTATACAATAAGCAAATTGGTTATACTAAACGTTTATCGCTGTTCAGCCATTTAAAATCTTTAAATGTCCCACCTCTTCTCCCTTCAATGCTTAGTACCCATTCTGAAATCGTCACTAAACAAATAATTACTTTCTTATTTGAAGCTGACTTTGCAATTTAAGTTGTTTATATTTTCTTCGCACAATAATATCTAAGTACCCATACTGTATACAATGTAAATCATTTTTTTTTTTTTTGTTTATTTAGTTTTTGTCAATTTGTCACTGCTTATTGTTTTTTTCTCTATGTTAATGCATGATTGTGTAAATCTCTGAGTGTCGATCTGTCATAGTTTTTACTAGAAGCTAATAAAAACAAAAAAACAAATGGGTTTGATATGCATAGCTTTGGATGGGACATGAGGAGGGAGACTATCCAATGATGAAACCCTCAAAAGTGGAAACTATAGACCTAACCTAACCTACGTAGAATTTTTTTTCTCTCAAAGAACTGGGTTTAGTTGGTCAGTGCCGGGGTGGATTGCCAGGTACGTGCTCGCTACCTTGAATGGATATCAGTGAAATATTTAAACGCGAGACCAAACGTCGTCCTAATACGGCTAGACCAAGAACCAAAAACCAGACCGAGACTTGGAGTGCAATACCAAGACCAAGACAATATCAAGCACTAAGACCGAGACCGAACTGTCCAATACCACGTTCGAACGTTTCCGCGTGCAAACGTTTGAAACGTTTAAAGTTTAAGCACACGAATACGAGTAAAAATATCCCGGTGTGTCCACCGTCACCGTAAGTGCCGGGGGCCACACTATGCGTTTTATCGGTTGCCGATAATCCGCAACCGATCGGTAAACGACCGCAACATCAATTAATAACATAATATGAACCGCATTATCGGGGCCACACTGGTCGATTCGGCGAACCGATTTCAAATTCGTCGGGACAAAACGCAACATGTTGCGGTTTGGCATTGCCGAAGCGTTTCGGGAAGTACTTCAAAACACTTTATTTCGTATTGAGCCGACCACACTTGCGGATTATCGGTTGCGTTTTATAATGCTTTTAACATAATTTCAACTATATTATATCGGTTTTATCAATTGTATTAACATTCCCACCTATAAATATGTACTCGACGGAGAGATTAACATCAGAAGTTCAGAACTATCCCTGTTTATGGGACATGAGTTCTCATGACTATACTGATAAGGACCTAAAAAAAATCATGTTGGATGAAGATAGTTTATTCTACGAATTGGAATACAAGTCAACAACCTGGTTATTATGATAGGTCTATTCTTAGTAGTATATAGTAATTATATAATAATGAACCAGCTAAATTTCATTGAAATCAAATATAATGTAACAATAGTCTAATATTTTCAAAAACATATTATTATTTTGACTTAAAATATTTTTCGCGCTTTTTAAATCGGCAACCGATAAAACGCGTAGTGTAGTCAGTCTTTCCGATTGCGGTTTATCGGGATGCGGTTCATCGGCAACCGAAAAAACCACATAGTGTGTCCCGGCCCTAAGGGTCTCGCCACACTGCGGTTTTTTCGCCGTTTAGGCCGAACGGTTTTACCGCCGGCGCTTGAGAAAAACCGTTCGTATGGCTGTGCCACACTATTGCGACGAAACCGTTTGACGTTTCCATTTTTTTATTTTATTTCCATTTGGAAATTGGCGATGTACACACGACACACGTTATTTGTATCCATATCAATTAATTTAAAATCAAATTAAAAAAAAAAAACCAAATTTTCATTCTGTTTTGAACCCATTTATAAATTGAATTCAATTTATTATAATATAATGCAGTGTAACTCCACATCAATCACTTTTATATGATAGAAAGGTAATAGATTTGAAAAAGGTAAGTAGGCAGGTTAGTATACCGTATAAGTGAAAAAATGCACAATAAATAAAAAAATTAACAAATTTCACATACAGAAAAATTATTAAAAAGTGAATATAAAATATTGTTCGAACCGTTGGACGAAAACGCAGTGTCACACATCTCGTTTGAAATAGTGTAATATTGAAGCGAACGGCGAAACGGCGCCGCCGTCCAATCGCTGCATGCAGTTCGGCCTATACGGCGAAAAAACCGCAGTGTGGCGATACCCTAAGCCCGCGGGCCGCATGTGGCCCGTTTTGTCATTACTTGCGGCCCGCTATTACATTTGAAATATAGCATGCATTTTTTCTATTCAGATAAAATTAAAATGACCATGAGCCCAATGAAAAAATTGGGAAAAAGCGATAAAACAAATTAAATTACCTACTTACATGTTATAAGTATTGGCTGTTTTAATGATATTAATGATAGTTTGTAATTTAAAATTTTTATCATGAAAAATTATAATAGTAAAACTGAATTTTAGAATTCAAAACACATGTTTTTACTACGGATGCGGCCCGCGAGATTTGTGGAAAATAATGTGTGGCCCACTCCGTAAAAAGGTCGGAGACCCCTAAGGTGTGGTAAACGAGCGGTGAAAAAAGACCGTTCGACGTTTTTCGTTTTGTCGCGTTACTGTATTTTCGTCAGCTATATTCGTAGGTACATCCCGATGACCCGGGAACCGTTTGAAACGGTATGATTATTGAATCCGGGACCGAATCCAGACCTAAAGATTTCAAAACTCTATAAAAAAAATGACTATTAAACGGCGTTTTTGGGGGGTTGGGGGGGACTCGATCCGATATAGGCGATCGCGACTCGCCGTCGGTCACACGCTATACTTTGCTCGTCGCACCACCCCTCCCCCACCGACCGAATAACGAATACTCGTACACGCTTTTGAGCGCACGCCAAGACCGTGGTGTACGTATTAGGTACTCGCCGAGCCCGTGAAATACGTACGAGTCGGACGTTAATTAATCTGCGAATCGAGTGGGAAAAAGGCGATTTTCACTAATCGGACGACGTGTGTTTTATCGCGCGGACGTGGGCGCGAGAACTTTGGAAACGGTTCGCTTTAAAAGAGAACGCTTCCGCCCCCATCCCCCGCACCGACCGTGGACGCCGAAACGATCGTATCTGTATATTTATTAACTTTTTTTTTTAGTTTTTTGAATTTTCTACGTCCGTTCACCCTCGTCGTAACCCCATGCGCGTCCGGGTTTTACACCTCAGCAAGTCGTACACTTTTCGTCCCTCGCTCAACTCTCCCGGGGCCGTCGTCAGACACACACACACACACACACGTATACACGCACACGTGTATTAATCTCATTGACTATACTTTGTACACGCGCACACACACACGCACACACACACACACACACTCATTCAATCAATCTCACGTACACGTCGCACGCAATCGTACGCGGGGAGCGAACCGCCGCGTTGACTCCTTAATGGACCCTCTTGTGTTTCGTGTGATTTAATTTGAACTGTTTGCCGACTGCAGCGGTTGAACGCGCGCGCGCGCGCGCGCGGGGGTCGGGTGACGAGGCCGGGCGCGCAAATCAGTTTTAAAAACCTATTGTGCGCGGACGCCGCCCGCGGGCCCTGCGACGACGACGACGGACGCACGACGTCGCGTATTGTAAAATACGCATAAATATACCATATACGGTCATGTGAAACGTTTTATTGTCGGCGCGTGTCCGTCCCGTGTACCGTACGCCGTGTGACCGGCCGGGAGGGCCGACGGCCCGGAGTTATGCGGTCTACGTCGCCGGGCACTCGCTGCGACCGGTGCGGTTAGGTTAACACTCGAATATTACCCCTTATTCCCCCTCCACCATCCATCCCCCGGTGAGAATATCCTAGGATACTTATACCCCTCGGTGAGATTTCCGTCGGATATTTTTACCGGAGGTGGGGGGGGGGGGTGAGATTTTCCGAGAAAAATCGTACGGGAGCGCGGTATTACGGAGAGATTACCTTGGGATTTTAACACCCTCGCCGAGAATGTCCTTGGAAATCACTACTCACGGCTAAATACTCCGTCGGGTACTTTTACCACCGCGGAGCCAAAGGGGTGAGATTATATTACTACGCCGCGCCGGTCAAAGAGACTGCGAAAAATTCGCGACGCGTTCGATTTTACACGGTATATTCGCTATGGTCCGCCGCCGATTAACGACGCTCGCGTGCCGGTGTTCGAGTCGAATCTCACACGCTCACCCCACTCCGGCGCGTTCGTCCCAGGATTCTTGTACACCCTGTAAGGGATGAACCGACACGTTTTGACTTCTTTTCCGTATAACGCTTTTCCGGCACTTTTTCCAGAGAGTCTTGGACGCCTTTCATATACTTTCCTAGGTAGTATAACATATTTTTGAATAAAAAAAAAAAACCCCCAAAAAAAAAAATGAATACTTAACGGTACACAATTCTCATGGAAAACATTACTCGCCTGAGAATATAAGGGTGTTGACGAATATTAAATACCGAAAATCGTCTTCACCGCGTCGAATAAAAATGTCAACAAAACTTTACCGGGGTAAAAGGGTGAGACTGGACTGCTACACGTCATTATCGAATCGCGGTGACACTGATGATAAAAATAACGGTAATAACAATGGCGATAATTAGGGAACGGACTTTGATGTAAAATACATTTTTTAGTGGGTAGCATAGGGTAATGCTTTCTAAGTGTATGATTCGATTCATAAATCAGAGAATTTAAAAATGGAACTTTTATTTTGCATTTTTTTGCATTTTTCAAACTTTTTTAGTTTTTGAAGCATTTTTTGACATTTTTAAAGCATTTTTCCATTTTTAGGTTATTTTTATATATTTAGGTTATATATATGATGCTTGGAATTAAAAAATTTTTAAAAATACACATTTTTTTTTTTTTTTTTTTATAAATGTCGTTTATTTATGAAAATTTAAAATCTACACATTGAATGTAAATTGTTTTGAATGTCTGGTTTTGTCTTGTAAATCAGTTATTTTTACGAAGACCGGCTGATTGTATCTATCTATACGGCCATATGTAATTTCCATCAAATAATCTCGATAACGTTATAGTACGCGATATAAAACTGATTAGTGTCGATAAAATAATGTATTTTTTATAAGTTTTAAGTTTTAACAATATTCTACATACACAAAACTGTTCAAAATTTTGTTCTTATCGAATTTAATAACATATTTTTAATGGTTTTTAGTGCAATTTTTAAAAAAGGCATTATGTCGTATTTTTTAAGGACATTTTCCTTAATTTTTAAGACATTAAAGTCCGTTCCCTAGTGATGATTGTCGCGCGGCCGGTAATTGACTGCGTGTATTTCTGTACCGAACATCAGCTAATATGATACGCATTGAACTCTCGCGCACACACACGCGGGAGCCGACGCGTACGAGACTCGTACATTATCGAATGTTTATGCACAATTGATTACGACAACGCGTGGCGCGATAATATATGCGTGTGTGTGTGTCCCGCTGTCAGTGCCGCGAGTACGCCGCAGAATAATATATGACGCGGTGTAACGTCCCGGCAGAGCTGCCTCCGTGAGGTGCGTGCGTGCGTGCGTCACAAAGGGCGCCCGGACGCGGCCGTGGCAATTGATTGGTTTCGGCGGGACATACGTACACACACACACACACACACACACACACACACACACACACACACACACACACACACACACACACACACACACACACACACACACACACACGTACACACACACACACACACACACACACACATACAAACACGCTCACACACACACACACACACACACACACTCACACACACACACACACACACACACACACACACACACACACACACACACACACACACACACACACACACACACACACATGATAATTTATTGCGTTCGCGTTCCGCCGACCTCGTGCCGTTCGGTCGCGCGAATAGCGAGTGCGGCCGACCGAAGTCGTCTCCTCGTCGAGCACGTCCTCCTCTTCCGCGTCCGTGCATGGCGCCGGACCCTAGGGCAGGCGTCCGTCTCGTCGTCGTCCCCCCCGTCCCCCGGACATTTCCCGGTCGGTCCGTTTTTCCGGAAAACAGACACGATAATATTGTGCGTCGAACGAAATAATCGTCGTGGCCGAACCGCGACGTGATCGGCTGTCCCGACGCCGGATCGTGACGTTTGCGTCGCACGACCAAATTGTCGCGAAAAAATCAAATTTTTGTTTTTTTTTCCGCTTTTTTTTTTCGTTTTTTTTTTTTTCGAAAATACGACTCAAAGTCTACACGCACAGCTTCCGACGTCTATGTGCGCGACCGAACGCGAACGGTTCACGCGACGCTCTTGACGCGACACACGGTGGGCGACGGTTTCTTTCCCAAACGGCCGTTAGGTTACCATTTTCGGGGTGCCGCTAAACCCTCAAACACCCGCACGATCCAAGCCTTTCAGACAGTATGCCTTCGCCTAGTTACACCCGCACCCTGGTACTTGACCAACAATAACCTCCAAAAATATCTTAAAATCCATAATCTTAACCAACATATTATCTCCAAACTATACTACACCTATAGACTTCACAACAAACGTAAACAACATAAGAATCCACTTGTCTCTAAATTATCAACGAACACATTCCCTGATAACCCGCCCTAATAAGTGCTGGAGGTCGCTACACGTTCAAACTTTAAATAAATCTTTTCTTGTTTTTCGTTTTCCATCGTTATTACCATCACTTTATAGGGTTTTACCACTGCGTGTACTCCCTGATCTCATGATTCGTGTTATCTTCTTTTGTTCGTCATTTATCAAACCTATACTCCTTGTACAAAGAATGTGTATAGATCGTAGATTTATTCAATACCTCTCGGAGAGCGCGATCGATATTGGTTTGTGTAATATCTTAAAACGCATTATTTCTTTTTATTTCGCTTGATCTCTGTTTGCTTTGAACTTATTATCGGTCTTGATGATTTCACTCTAGTGGCACACGATTATTTCACTCGTGCTGTTTCTAGACCTGACGGCACGCGGCCAGTACAAAACACGTAGGTACACAGACCCGCTGACGTTTCTGTCAGACCGTTCTAACGAATTCCGAGTCGGAATTTCCGACACACAACATGTCACTGAACGTTCTTTGTGTCATGGTACCCGGATGAAAGCATTAAGATATTTTTTAAGTGTGAGCGAATAATATTATATATATGTAAAAAAAAAAAAAACAAAAAATTATAATAATAAAAATAAAAAACGTAATCATAACCATTAATTTCCGCACGGCTCATTGTTTCGCGCTTACCCTCGTGTCATATATTATTATTATTATTATACCCCACGTCTATTGTGGCCCCGCGGCGGCGTTCTCGAGATCTCGTATTGGACCGCACCGCTCGAGTGTAGTACTGGTTGCGCGAACGTGGTATAATATTGAAATTGCGTTCTCCTCGTCGCCGGGGGTATGGGCTCACGGAGTGGTTCCCACTGTTTTCGAACTGCCGCACACCAGTATTGTGCTTACTGTGCAGTCCATCCGCGGCCGCGGTCCCCTCAGAGGAAACCCACTTGTTGAATGGGACCGTCGTCGCGCACAAACCGGATCCGATTTTCAACGGTTTCAATGGACGGCGAGAGAAAGAATAGTAGTAATAATAATAATAATAATAATAATAATAATAATAATAATAATAGTAATAATAATCTTAATTATAATAAAAACGAGTGCGTACTTCGTGGCATGACAAAAAAGTTGTTGGTTTTTTTTTTTTTTAGCAAGTGTGGTCGCGAATAACAATGACGATAATAATAATAATAATAATAATAACAGCCACGGATCCACTGATCGGATGGACGTCCGAGATAACCCGCGCGCGCGATAAATCATAATCGGTGTTCAAGTCTCGGAATAATGGGTCAAAGTGTACGAATTCTGCCGCAGGTCCGAGACGACGACGACGACGACGGGACGGACTTTCCCGCATCATAACGAAATCGAATCCCGGAAGAAAAAACCGTCGACAACGAATCGAGTCCGTATTTATTCATAAACCGATCGAGTCTTGGTCGGCTTTCGAGGAAAAACAAACTTTTTTCTCGTCGTTTTCACATACATGAGACCGTCCGTAAAGAATTACGGGCGAAAGGTTTTTAATAAAAAAAAAAAAATAAAAAAAATAAATAAATAAAATAACAATATAAACAATCCTACGCCTGTGGTCTTTACTAAATTATAGTATAAACATTAATGAAAAGGAAAATTTTGTTTTTATCAGAACAATTACAGTCAGGGCTGGACTCAATAATTGTTATAGTAGCGAGCGGGGATGTCCACAGATATGTCACTCAGTGGGGAGGAGGGGGGGGCAAAAAAAATTGTTACTCGTGAAGTGCAACAATTAATTTGACGAGTAGGTAAATAATGATATTATATAATGATATTAATGGTACAATGATTGTCGGAAAGTCACTGAGTGCTCTAGTCGTGTGAGACCGACTTCATGTAAAAAAAACCTCCAATTTTGTAACGGACATGAAAAATCTCAGGGGGGGCACCACTGCCCCCCTCCGGGCGTCCCTGCACGCGAGACCACGGGTACGAGGCAATACGAAGTATCGTCGTCACCTTGTCCATATAAAGTTTTATAAAAATAAAATAATAATAAAATCCGTTATTGTTTACAAAAGTCATTTTTTTTTTCTTTTTTTACTCAGTACGATTTATATTTCTTTTGTTATCGATACGGTCGTTTATGGGTATCCACGTGATTCGCAAACTACCATTAAAAAAAAATTAATAATAATAATAACTTTTTTGGACATAATATGGATCGTCGTGGAAAAATGTTTGCGCAACGTCACAACTCGATAACCTATAGAGTTTATCCTTATTGGACTTATTCGAAAATATTAAAAAGTCATATTTTTCACCGTCAAAGTGATGAATTATGAATTATCGCCCAAGTGGACTCATCGCACTTGAAATTCATACACCTTAAAACAATTAGCTCAAAGATAAAATTGTTTACATAATTGGTAAATCGATTGATAATGGTTTTTACGTATGGTAAAAGAGGAATTTGTTATAAAAATGTAAAACGTAATTCTCCTTGCTGTGACATAATATTTGCTGTGATGCTTAAGCGTAAAAATACATAAATATACGTCATATTTTAATCTCGATTTGATCACTGGAATAGAAATAATTTTTTTTTCATCGTTAAAAAACGTGATAAATTTTGGTGATAAAAGTCAAAAAATTATATGAGTTTAAAAATACAAAAAAAAAGAAATGTTTTTGATTACGACGTTTTAAATTGCATTAGACTCATAACCTAAAATCGATGATTAACACTGTATGTCATTTTACCAAGTTATTGTAACGCTTATTCTATGTTTAAAATAAGCTAATGAATTTTGATTAAACTTATAATTTACAGTTGGTATGTGTGTACGGAATACCCATATTGTAATTTTTATGTCACCATCAAACTAAATTTTTTTTTCGTGTAAACCGTATTCTTAATTAGTCACGAGTATAATAATCGTACGATAAAACAGAAATTGAATTTCGACTAAGACTTGTTATGTTTTTCAATTAAAGACTGCACTCGATTTGTGACTCTGGTTCCGTTTTTTTATCCAAGAAAGAAGATTCGAAAATATATAGAAACTCATCGTACGCGATAATATTATTGTGATTTTTAGACCATTATATTATTTAGTCCATTAGTATTGTCAAATCGGCAAATTTGTCCGGAGTGTTAAATCGTAATCGATTCAGTATGGCTATTTTTCAAAGCAATACAGAACGTCAAAATGCACAACACTTGGTCACATTTGCAATCTGGTGAATTTTCTGAAATTCACAAAACGTATGATATGAAAAAGAATTTAGTGTGTACACAGACGAAAGTAACTGCATATTATAACACTGCTGTACAAAGTGGCGTATTATCAAATTTTATCTGGGGGGGGGGTCCAAAAAATATTTTTTATATTATGAGTAAAATCCTCTTCACCACTATCGCTGAACAACAAATTATAACATAATATAGTATCAATATGTATATAATATATAAATACATAATAATATAGGTAGTAAATTAATATTCTCTTCCTCTATTCTTACGTAATAAGCACGTAATAGGTCATTTCTGATTTCTAAATGCAATTTTATAATATATATACAGTGGATGCCGCTTAATGTGGGCACCGGTTAATATGGGCATCCGCTTATTGTGGGCAAACAGATCTGGTCCCAATATAAATGTATATTAACAATGTTAAATCTAACCACGTAATATGGGCACTCGATTCGGTTAATGTGGGCAATTTTATTTTATCATAGTGTTAGAATATACACATATGTATTTAAAAACGACTATTTTAATCGGGTTTCGTCGTATCTATGAGATTGTGTTTATCGAAAATAATACAAAATCATTATGCCATTTAAGCCTTATAATATATAATATAACATTTAATTTATTCAATAATTATTTCACATTTTTTCAATTAAATGATAATAAAAATAAACATTTTTTTGTTTTATAATCTTTTAACTAATTTCGGATTTTATGGGCAACCGCTTGTTATGGGCAAACAGGGCTGGTCCCATTGTGCTCACATTAAGCGGAATCCACTGTATATATTTTGTATTTGAGTCTGGAATCTTATAAATATAATTATTGTGTTATTATATAGTACATTTCATTTCAGACGTAAATTTAATTTTGTTTCCTTCTGGGGGTTGTTGAGACCCAGGGACTCCCCCCCCGTAAATACGCAATTGGCTGTACATAAATATTATAATAATAAAATTAATACGTCGTCAAAGCGCATCAGAGTTATAATATATCGTTACGATATATTATAATACGCACGTGAAATCTCTTCTTCCTCCACCACCGACAACGTGAGTGTGTGTGTGTGTGTGTGTGTGTGTGTGTGCCACGTGTGCGTGTGTGAGAGCCTATCGTTGTCGTCGTCATGCAACGTATACCGTACACGGTCCGTATTGATCGAAAAGATTTAACACGGCTTTTGACGATTTAATTTAGAGAGAGACCGGAGGCGGTGGCGATGGGTTTCCGGGACCCCCTCCTGCGGTGGCCGCGTGTAATAAGCGCAAAGGATTAAGGACTACTATATATATATAACGTACGCACCCGTCGCCGTGGCACGATGACTGCTATATTGGGAAATGACAAGCGACAACGAATATAAAAAAAAAAAAAAAGTATTAAGACGGCCGCAGCGGAAACGCCGAAGGGTGAGGGGACGACTATATAGAGCGGCAGCGAGGACTCTCGGGGCCGGGACGCCACCGTCGGACAGCTTAGCCACGATTTTCGGATTTCGCCATGTACGTTGCGCAGTGCGACGGCCGCGAGCACGATACCTCGAGTGAAAAAAAAAAAAAACGGACACGCCTCGGAGATCTAATAGTTTTTTATCCCACGATTATTTCTTCCTTTTTTTTTTCTTCTTTCACACATGTATATATATATATTTATAAATAACTGTTCTCCCCACACCCGCCCACCGTTTCTACCGCTTCTGTGCTGCCGTGTTCTCCGTGTTTCGTAAATAAAATAATTTTATACACACACACACACACACACACACACACACACACACACACACACACACACACACACACACACACACACACACACACACACACACACAAACATCTACTCGCGCTAGGAGAAAGGTCGAATTACTAATACACATATTATTATTATTATTATTATTATTTTATTGTAAGTACATACACACGGTGTGCATTAGCCGTGATAATAATAATAATAAATAGAACACGATATACCTACTGAGGTTTTTTTTATTTTTTATTTTTTATTTCCACGTCTGTCAACGTCTTGTGCAATACGTGAACACGAGCGCGATATTTTCCCGAACGAAATTCAATCCCGACCGTTTATCGCGACCGTACGACAACTAGTACGCCGCGCCGGCGGCGTTTAGAATAGCCACCTCGAGTTTAGAGCCGCTGCGTGGGTGTAATCGCTTAACGCCGTTACGACTGTCACGAGGAGATTACAAATACGAAAAAAAATATAAAAAATGTTTTATCGATTCCGTCGTGACTTTTGAGCTTCGCCCTTAGCGTAATATAATACGAGAGAGACTCGAACGCGGTCGGACGTCGACGATAGCATTATTAATTTTTGTATTTTGAATTTCGATCACGTGAATAGTGGAAACTTATTTTTAATACGTCATACAGCTGTCTGAGAAATATGCGAATGCATAAAATATCGAGTCTTCGTCATCGCCGTCACATCGATTGTTTAAATAAAATAAAACGATTAATCCATATCGATTCGCATTAAGCTAGTGTTTCGCATATCGTATTAAATTTGAACCACTCGCTGCGGGAGGGTTCTCGGGATTTTTTCTCGGAGACGGGGGGATACGTATGAAAATGTATTGCGAATTATTGAGCTGTATGCCTACATGTTGTTGGGCCTACACGCCCTCCTTGCACATTATAATATAATGTAGGTACCTTTCATTCATTGAGTACTTCTATGAACGCGTTGGACTGTCATAAACGCATTATGACCACAGTTACCGAAACTATTTTATAAACGCAGATGATTATCCGATCATGGAGATATCACCGTCTAATGCAGGGGTCGCCAACCAGACGATCGCGACCGACCGGTCGATCATTTTAGGACTACTGGTCGATCGTAGTAACTTGAACACACGTAAAAATACAAACGATATTCCTAAAATCTAAATAAATACAAGTCCATCCCGGGAGATTTCAAACGTGGATTGTAGCTCACTAGTCGGAAAAGGTTTCCGATCCCTGGTCTAATGTCTATACCGATCGTTATATAGAAACGAATGACAACGATAACGATTCGCGCAATTATTTATCGATTAAAATGTATTATTTTGTACAAAACGCTTGAATATCATCAGTTCACCGTGAAAAGTACGTTGACACTTTTGGTAGGTTAAAACCGCACACTTTTGGTAGGTTAAAACCGCACACATTTAATAGGTTAAAACCGCACGATTTTAAAAATTGTCGTATCCAAAAACCGCACAGTTATGATTTTAACCCCAAAAATGTCGATAAACAAAAAAATACCTATAATATTAATTAATGTCAACTTAAAAATGCATATATTCAATAATTTAAAATATTAATTAAAAAAAAAAATCTAAAACTAAAAATGTATAGGTATTTAAAAAATTTGAAATATTAATTTAAAAAAAATTTGAAATATTAATTTCAAAAAAAATTTAAAAAAAAATTTAAAACTCTCAAAGTTTGATTGGTTGAAACTGACTGCCGACGTTTTCTAAAAGCTTTATTCGATTTCCGTCACGTAAAAATTCTTCCCAACAAATAAACAAATGCTCCTAAAAATAAATACAATTTAATTAAAAATCAAAATTATTATTATTATGTACCTATTTACTAACTTGTTTTTGTTTTTCAATCGGATTTTGAATTCCCTTATAGTACTGGTAGATATCATAGATGACACTATCATCATCTTATCTTTTCACTATTTTCACTAAAAATAGTGTGCGGTTTTAACCCATTATAAATGTGCGGTAATTGACCGATAAGCTGTGCGGTTTTTGGCTATCGACCTTTTTAGGGTCAAAATCAAAAGTGTGCGGTTTTTGGATGCAACCGAAAAGTATACTTATATTTCGGACCGAAAAAAAGTCCACGGATGGGATCTAGTCCCCACGTCCCCCCTCCCCGTGAGAACGTCCACGACTCGGTGTGTTGTATATCAAACACTTTCCGTCCGATTCGGATCCACTCGGGTTTCGAGCGAAATAATTCGATTTTCACAAACGGGTTTCCGAAGCCGGTTAGAAACGTGGAATTCGCATAATATTTTGGTGTACGCGGCCTCGTCATAACATTATTATCGTTCGGTCCCCGACGGCCCCCGGCGGCGACGAACAGCCGTGTGTTTGCCATCGCCGCATCGTTTCGCCGGGCACTCGAGATCCGTTTGATTTTTCCCCGCGGTTAATTATTGACGTCAGCGTTATTGCGACGTTCGATTTGAATAATATTAATAAAAAAACCACGAGCGATCCCGATTTAATTTATTCGGATTAAGGCGCGCACGTATTACGTATACACATCGACGTGTGTGCGGCAATACGTCAAAACGGTGCCGTCGCGGCGGTAAAGTGAACGCTGCGACGGCGGCGGGTGTAAAGTTTAAGTGTCATTAAAAAATCAATTTCGCCGTACCGTCGGCACCCGCGGGTGAATTATGTAAAACGCCGCGTGGTGTACGACTAAATTCCGCAGCGACTTCATCAAAATGCGGAACGCATTTTTATGTTTCCGGTCCGAAAGTTCAGAGGGTCCTCAAAAAGGGTATGGCGAGTATATACATATATTTATGTATTTGTGTGTGTGTGTGTGTGTGTGTGTGGTGTTCAATTAAGTCGGATTTTGCAGTACCCGGGACTTTACAAAATAATAATAATAATAATTATAAAAAAAAAAAAAAGGTCCTCGTTAGAAAATTCAAAACGACGACGGTCCCCGCGTATACGCCATGACGGTGTGTGGGTATATTATAATAAACGCGCTGAGTAGAACAAATAACGTGTGAAAAAAAAAACGTGTAATTAATAATTATTATTATGTCGTGTGTATTATTTATGCACTTAAAATCGGGTCACGGAAAAAAAATCCTTTTTTATTTACATCGTTCGGCGCGTTCGATTAATCATATTTATCGATCGGTAGAAAATACAAATAAATAAATAAATAAATATATCCACGAGTGTCACGGTCGTCGGGTCGAGACTTCGGCGGACGAGGACGCGCGTGCACGCGCTGCCTTACAGACGATTACGTCGTAAACCCACGGGTCCGAAACGCCGATTCCGAAATTTCGGGACGGACCCACCGTCCAGAACGAATCTGTTTCGGCGAATCGTCCGAACAGCGTGTTTTTTCTGTCCTCGAAATATTATTAGGTAGCTCCAGAACCGGATTAGGTACTTTGGGGACCGAAAGCAAATGATTCAGACGGGCCTAATTTATTACTTGATAAATATAAGTGACGTCGATAAAATATACAAAAGATTATTGTTTTTTATTATATTTCGTCTTTCTCCAAATTTAGGGGGGAGTGAATACTACAAATAACACAAAATATTTCATTATTTTGTAAAATATGAATACGATTTAATACAAAACCGTGTTCAATTGAAAACTTTTAATCTATCAAATAAAATATGTTTTAATTATGAGTAAATACATAAATCATTATAAAATTAGTCACTGTCATCGTCGCAACTATATCAGCTTGTTTATTCTCTTCGTCGAAACATAATTATTTTTTTCTAGTTTTTTCATTTGCAAATGTTTGGATCACATCTTCAAAGTCAAGAGTTTTTACGAATTCACTTTCAATACTAAAAATTCCAAGATTTTTTCGGTTATTTTGTCTTAGTGAAGATATTAAAACGTTTTTTTTAATAATTTTAATCGGCTTGACGATCTTTCACCTGTACACGGAGAGTATGAAATGTCATTTCAAGAATTGCGTGATCAACCGGAAAAGTTTTTCGAGTATTTCAGGATGAAACCGGAAACATTTAAATACGTACCTGAGAAAATAGAAGAAAGCATCACAAAGTTGTATAATAGTTGTAAATTGTTTAACAATTATAATTGTGTAATAATCAAATCTCGTCGAAACAGACGACGAAGTTCGGACGAAAAAATCAAACTCGTTTGAACGCTCGACTGTTTCTGACGACGTCGTGTATGTTGTGTGACGTACTCAACGCTACCAGTGTAAACACTCTCGTTAGAAAACAGGCGTTTGTTTGTTTAGACGAATACGTCGGAACTCGTCGGAACAATTTTTCGTCGTCAGTACTCGCACCCATAGCAACCATAGCCTTATAGAAAACGCGAAACGTCGTAAGAACTCTTGTTAACGGCGACGGACAACGGTTATATTGATATCGATATTGAAATGTTGATTTCCCTGGTTGAAAATAGACCTGTGCTTTGGGATAAAACTTCAGAAAGTTTCAAAATTAATTAAATTCATTAAACATTTGACTAGACTCTATACTCTGCCGCTTTTTGTTTGGAACTGACTAAATTTAATTACAGATAATCGATAAAATATTACAGAAAACGGAAGTATATCCGTTGTTTTAACGTTTCGTCAACAAAACCATTCGTTTTACACCGGACCGGTATCCGGTAAAAAAACGGACGTTAACAAGAGCTGTGACCCGCGCGAGTACAATACACACACACACACACACACACACACACACACACACACACACACACACACACACACACACACACACACAAGCGTATCGTTTCGAGCGCCACGGCGAATCGTCTCGGCCGTCATCGCGCCGCCGCGTCCATTCGCCTTGAGACGGTGGTAAACATATATCATCGTCGTCGTCGTACGTTGAATCAGTTGTCACGACGACTATGTTTTTTTTGCCGCAGCCGCCGGATCTCGTCCGTAGCCGACATTGACCCTCGGCGAGACCAGGAAACGCGACCGTCGTCGTCGTCGCGCGGTGCTACCGAGACGAGTCCGACCTTGGGTTCCCGTGCAGACTACAACGTCATAATAACAATAATAATAATAAACATAGTATGTAATAATAATATGCACACACACACACACACACACACACACACACACACACACCTCCGACGCTCACGTCTCGTGTCGTCGAGACAGACTTGACGCGGACAACAGACGACACTCGGCGGGCCGCCGCCGCAGCAGCCGGATCCCTTATCGTCTCCGATGTATAACAACAATATTATCGCGTCAGTGGTAGACGACTCGTTATTGTATATCGTATTGTGCTCCGGTCACATCCGATATTACGTCAGTGCGTCATTATTATTATTATTATTATTATTATTATTATTGTTATTGTTATTATTATTATTATCGTCGTCGTGTATTACGCGTGGAATTTATTATTCTCACACGCACACACACACACACACACACACACACACACACACACACTCACACACACTCGCGCGTCACATTATCGTCGTGTGCACTTGTGTGCGTGCGAGGTCCACCTCCGTGGCCGTCCGAACCGATACGCGACGATCGTTATAAATTATTAATGTTTTCCCGGGTGTCGCGGCCGTTCGCGTGTGTGAGACGTGTGAGACGTGTGACTCCAGACGTCTTTTTCACTGTATCATATTGTGTGTGTGTGTGTGTGTTTTTTTCACGGTTTATCGCGTCGAGAAAATCTTTGTTCACGATTATTACTATTATTGTTATTCAAAAACAACTCTGATATCATCGCGCATAACGTAGACGTGTATTACAATATGATTATTATGGTTACTCTGCGTACGAGTACAAATACACGGACGGACGTGTGCGCACGCGGTATTTGATTTATTTTTGATTTTTTTGTTTTTCGGAAAATCTCACGTGAGGTAGAAACGTTCGTGTGTTCTGACGCGAGCACGCATTCACAGTATTCAAAATATCGAAAGTTACGTCAAAAGGTGCGAAGAACGACGTGAGACCGAAAAACGATTAATAATTATACACGGCCCCGCGAACCGCGAGATCACGAGCTTACCCAGACGCATGTTTTTTGAAATTGATGTGTAATTGCGTCGTTTTTTTTCTAGAATTTTTTTTTTTTTTTTAATTTATTTATTTATACATAATATATTAATACAATAATATCTATTCCTTTAAGCCGTAGCTTGTGACGGAGTAGAGAGTTATAAATTGGTTTTTATTTGCAAAACATAATTGAATGAGAAATAATAATAAATACAATAATAATATGAACACAAATAGTTATACGTATACGGAAATAAAACAGAAAATAATTAAAAAATTATTATCGGAGTATACAATAGTCATTTACAAAATAATATCAAATCAATCAAACACGGAAATGTTTCTAATGCTGAATTATTACGTGAACATACAACAGAAAATATAGCCAGCTATATATAGTAATTTTTTCCTATTTAATTTATAATGAAATATAATAAAAAATACATAAAATACGATCGAAAACAGTGCGTGCGTCGGTTCTGCACAAAACACACAACGCTCGAGTCCGCGTCGTGTACGTTAATATAAAATAATAATATAAAAATACGTAATAACCACGATGATTATTACGAGTGCTCGCCCATGCCGTTTAATCGTCGAGAACTTAATATATCGAATGAATTCGAATCGCGTTAAACGCGCTTTAGCCGAGAGTTGAACTTTTGAATTATTTAATTTAAAGCCGTACGTAAAGGTGTGAGTTTAAAGACTCGTTTAATGTCTCCCGTATTATAATTATTATTATTATTACAGCGTACGTGTACGCGTATACGTATACGTATATAATACATATTATACAATATACACGTATACGTATACACAAGGGTCTGACATGAAAACAAATTATTATTACTCAGCACGTAAATGTGACATTTTAAATAAATGAGTGGAACATTAAGTTTCAGTAAACCGACTACATTTTTCAATAGTACTGTCACCTTCATTGTTAGAGTGTCATTGAAAAATCCTTACGGATAAGGGAATTCACTTATAGTCCTGGTTAGCGTATTCATTGTCTATACGTATATATGTATATAATAAAAAAAAAATTTAAAAAAAAAGTATACGACGCGGCGTTTACGATATTATATTCCCCGGCATGTTTTTGATGTATGTATAATAAAATGATTTATTTCGTGAAATTACGATCGTACACGTTTGTTTAACGTTTTAATGACCAATTAATTCTTTTGAGTGTATATAATAATTACCGACGACCCCCACCGTTTCACGCTTTTTCCTCCGCGTCGCCGTATACACTATCGTACTTTCAAAGAATTCTCAAACCCATTAAATTATGTCTCGTGAATTATTATAAAACTTGTGATAATTATTTTTTCACGATCCCGCGGAAACGTTAATAAATCTACCGGTTTTTCACCGGTGCAACGCCCGTCGGAGAGTCGAAACAATAATTTTATTAATAATCTACACCGGACCATTTTGTCTGTTACCTATAATCCGTTTATAATGCGACAACGACGCGAAAACATATTATCGTTATCGATTGTATTGTGGAAACCCGTGTAACCTATTCGATTCGACCGTTCGACAAAAGCCATTGTCAACGACTACTTCGGAAATCGGTTTTAGGTCTACCGGCGTTTTGAAAATAATTCGTGTCGCAATATCAATGATTATATTTCGACAAAAACACCGACTGCGTTCCGTTCAGATAGGTGAAATCACGCGGAGTAATCGTTTTTCCGTCAGAGGTTGACTCGTTCCGAGCGTTATGTCACATATCGAGTGGACGTTCAATAATATCATGTTGTCGATACCACACCGCGTTTCGCATATTATACGTCTGTGTTGCGATAAAACACAACAATAACATATTATTACAATATTTAGTACACGATAACTATCCAATACATATTCATATATATGTCACATAAACGTTAATGAATTTATAACGATTGGAAAACGGTACGTTTCAAAACTTGGTTATTATGTGACGACCCAACCGGCATGTTTTCTTACATAAACTTACTCCGGGTAGCGTAATTTCTATACCTATTAGAGTTGTGAACACAACTTCACTGATTGGTCCAAAATTGCCGCGCAAATTTTGAAATATTCTCAATACCCCCCCCCCCCCATATATTACCGCCAAGTGCCGCCTATGATACCTATTATAGAATTACTAGAATAATTGAAAATAATAAATTACAGAATGTAATACACTAATATTTAAAAATTGTTGATTATATCCATATAAGCTTAGACATATTGAATGTGACACGTTTTTATAAGTTTATACCTACATACATTATTTTTACATAAATATATAATAAATATAATTCTTATTATAATTTTTAATATAATTCAGATGTATAATAATATACAAATACATATTTTTATCAAATGAAAATATAAATTATTTTACTATAAATTGTCACAGTTATTGTATATTTACATAATTATGGTATGTACCTGGCGATCTCTGTTGCCTATGTGGCTATGTCTATTTATTTCTCTTTTAAACGACTTTTGTAACAACGATCATTATCGTTATAATTTTCTGATAATGTCTGACAAATATATAATTTTCTTATATATAATATTCTTACATATGATTTTCTTTTACAATTATAAATAGGTAAGTCAAATAGGTATAATATATTATATGTTATCTAATATTGTATCTAATAAGTATTGAAATTACGCTACCTATGGATTTGGTCAATAACGTTAATAACCGGCGGATTACCGTAAATTAACCGTAAATATTTAAATATTTCAAAATTTGTGCGGCAGTTTTGGACCAATCAAGGAAGTTGTGTTCACAACTCTAACAGGTATAGAAATTACGCCTCCGGGTATTGTTCCGAGTGATTTACCGATCGTTATCACGTTCTTTGGTAAAGTGTGATTGATCTACCGATTATTCAGTGAGTATATTAAGGAGTTTTATCGATTTTCTTTTTCAATATCACGTTATCACACTATCCTGTGACCCGTACAATATTAGATGTGCGCATTGTAGTTAAAACTAACGGTGAAGCTTTTAATTTTTAAATACGTGAAAAAGAAGCATTTATAAGACAACAGATGACAAAGCTAGCACAAAAAAAAAAAAAAAATAGAGCAGTTTGATTTCGTCAAATCATCAAGTTTTAAGTTAATGCCCAAGCAATAATCTAAAAAAATTCATTTTACCATGAATTTTGCCATTTTTACATATTGAATAGTAATAATAATAATAATAAATACGAATTAGCCAACCTCCTAGTGGTGTCTTCTGGGTAACACCGATAGGCTGATAATATTATGAAGTGATAAATAAAATGTGGCCGATAATCGTACCTACGTGTGTTTTATAAACACGGGCCGCAACTCGTGCGTTATTTCAGGGATCGGGCCGCAACTCACCAACACCACTGCAAACACTCTCTGTGCGTGTCATCTTCTTTCGCAGTAGCACGCGACCCTAGTCGCAAAGGTCGTGTACACGTTTTAATACACTTTGCTCGTGGTTTCGTATAAATTTAAAAAAAAAAAAAAAACAAAACAAAAAAATCGTTAGTTTTATGTATTTCTGTTGTTCCGTCGTATCCGACTGATTATTATAATAATAATAATTGATATCAAACCGGATTTTGAAATAAAACACGTATTTCGTAACACGTGCCTGTCCCGCGCCGTTATTCTTGTACGCCACGGTGTTTATTTAGATATTTTTCAAAAGCCCTAGATTAAAAGCTCAGACGCCGCGAAAACGCATTACGCGCGCATATAATAATAATATAACGACCTAAATAATATAATTGTCGTAGTCCTTTCGCGCCGGTTCGCTTTAATTTTTCACTCGTTCCCTTATTGTTGCTCTCATAAATCGTGATATTATCACCGTAAATAATACCTTTATTACACATCTCAACACTCATTATAATATGACGTATATATATATATATATATATATTATATATATAGACTACTACGCAATGCTACGCGTGTCGCCAGTTACCTATTTCGGGCGTGTATAACCGTTGAATTTATACATTTTATTAGATTTAGACAAACGATAAAGTTGAAATAATTCAGACTGAATCAAGAGTTGAGTAAGAGTTTGGAGATGTTCACTTGTTAACTTTTTTATAAAGTCACACATTTTATTGAACGCTATTCATTTTTTTCAAAAATATTATTCGAGTGTTAATCGTGTATTATGCACGTACAAATATACTATTTATCATTGTACTCAATGACTGTAAGTACTGAATGTCCAAAACCTAAACAAAACGGATTCACGACGCCGCAACAGTGATTTTTCAACATTAGCTGTTATTAATCAACAGTAATATATAGACGATGTTATCATTGAAAGTACAAATGGCTAAAGTTTGATGATAGAAGTGTTTTATAAGTTCAAATAAACTATAAGGCGACATAAAATACAATTTAAACCCGTTTAAAAGTGCAGAAACTGCCCGGTCGATCAGATTTCTCGTTAAAACTTTTCAACAAGACACAATAACTTCCCTCTACAACCTTCCCAAAGTGTTCGCTACATAAGGTCTCCATCTTGATCGACGCCTGACCTGGGCAACCCATATCCAAACCAAACGCCGTACCTTAATTAATCGTTTTCACCAGCTCCGTCCTCTTCTCGCATCCAAACACGTTTATATCAAAAATAAACTACTTATATACAAACTTCTGCTTGAACCGATATGGACTTACGGTACACATCTTTGAGCAACATCTGAAACCTCCAACACCAATAAAATCCAAACGTTTCAGTCAAAATGCCTCCGCCAAATAGTTAAAGCTCCATTTTATGTTTCTAACGACAGTCTCCATAGAGGCCTTTATATTCCAACCATGCAAAACGAAGCCAAAATATTCCATAAACGCCTCCACTCCAATCTCTCCAACCACCGAAACCCTCTCATATCCGATTTGTCAACAGACACAATTCCAGGTGACCCCAGAAGGCGCCTAAAACGAAAACGGTGTCGTGACCTCCTGGAGGACTAATCTTCAAACTCCACACCCGTCATGTAGTTCCATCAATAGTTGGATCCTTCTCCTAAAACATACACTGCCTGGATGCAATAGGTATTGAATTGTTTATTCTAAATAATATCATTGTGTTATTTACTCAAATATCATTTGTGTTTATTGTAAAAGGAAATATTTACAGATTGTACAACTTAAAAATTTAAAAATTTAAAAATTACAAAAAAAAAACAACACGTAGGTAATCGGTTATTATCATAGCCTGCGATATGTGAGTATTCTCCAATGGCAGTTGTAGACATCACTCGTCGACGTCAAAGTCGCGATTGCAAAGCCGCAGAGTAACGACTCGCCAAAAAAAAAAAAAAAAAAAAACTAAAACCGTTACACAGAAAAAAAAATTGAAAAAAAAAAACTATTTATCGTGATGTATCCGTAATTACTATAATATCCGTGTGCGGTGTGCGAAAATTCTCGTATCGAACGAGAGATCTAAAAAAGCTTCGGATGATTAAAACGGAATCGACGACCGGACGGACGTAATAAAATAATCTTCCGCCAACGTTCTTTTCGTTTAAACCGCGTCGGCCGCGTGGTGCTGGCAGCGCGCACAAACGCGTCACGTCGTCGTTTGAAGTCTACATGATATTATACGTATGTGTGTATAGAAAAAAAAAAAAACTCTCAGACAAGCCGCGACCGCGAACAGGGGTTTCGGTCGATCCCTTATTACGGTGTTTACTACCACATAAGTTGCGTTTCAATCATCGCCGCGTATATACACGATTACGTCGTCGTCGTCATCATCGCATAACACACACACACACACACACACACACACACACACACACACACACACACACACACGATAATTTTATTTAGTACACACGTGTGTGTGTGTGTGTGTGTGTGCTTAGAACCCCCTGCGTGCGTCGCCGGGACCCTGACGGCACGTCATACAAAATTACCATCCCTTTGAAGCGCGCCGCGTGTGTCACGGAGGATTAGAGACGGACGCGCGCGGGCTGCGGCGGCGGCGGCTCTCATTTAAAATAATCTCTTCGGCGGCACCGGGACCGAGTTGATAAGTTGTGTACGAGTGTACGCCGCGACTTTATCTGATGAAATCTCAAAAATACACGGCCCCCGCGATAGTAATTCAATGGACCCGCGTGATTCTCTTCATAGCCACCGAACCTTTTCGGGAACCGAACCGCTTTTTCCATCGATTACATAATCCGTTCGCACGTATTTATTACCGACTACGCGGGACGTACGTACGTACATCGCGTTAGCCCGTCGGGATCGTGTACACCTAGTCCGGCGGACCCGCGTCCACGGACGGGAGCGGAAGGGGAATCTGCCCTTCCCCACCACCACCTCCCCGGCGCACGATTTCAAAAGAGGTAAATTTTTTTTATGGTTTCGAGCGTAAAATAAAATTAAAAAAAAAAAGAACTATAACCGATTGTTCGACTTATTTGATACAAAATAAACCGCGGCGGGAAAATGTCGATAAAGATGCGTGTGAAAAATCGAGAATCAAAAAAAGTCGAGCACGACAGTGAGATTGTCAAAACGAAAACGCAATAATCATAACGGAATAGTCATTTTTTTTTCTAACCGACTTTGCAGTCTAATCGCCCATAAATAATATTACAATAACATATGATAAATATAACCTTATAACCTAACTTATATTTTTTGAAAATTTTATATCTAACGACGAAAACAATATTTTTGATGTACATAATAATTACGAAACGATAAAAAACAATATTTTTAACCTACCTTTAGCAATATAATATTTTATGTTGCTATTGACAGTCCTAACTCCTAAGTCTGTATTAAATGGGAAGGAAAATAATGTATTTATATTGGACACAATTAGTATAGTTGTTAAATATTATCGGGACGCAATTAGTGTAGTTGTTAAATATTATCGGGACGCAATTCGTATGAAAAAGGGATCTTGGGACGCAATTCGTTTGCTGCGTAATCGACAACCGCCCGTCGGTGAATACGTTTAATGACCGTCTAAAGTGACTATTAATGACTATAGTGAAAACGATAAATTTCATTTTTACGAAAAAATATCGCGAAACAACGCGGTTCGGACTCCTCCGCCGCGCATACGGATCTCTCGAGTAGGTATACACACGCCAATGTCCGGTGAGGTGGGGTCGTCTTAAAGCGGCCGTGCCTAGTTGTAGTGTTTTACGAATCGCAGCGATACGACACCGACGCGTTGTGTCCGCTTACTTTTCCGGCGGTCAGTCACTTGCGAATCGACCCCGTGATGAAAATATCACATTATACCTGCAGGGTGTATTTTTACCAGTACCTGGAACGGAACCGAAAATAACCGGTTCTGGAACCCAAAAACCCCTAAAATATTAAGAACCAGAACCTAACCGGAAACGAATTTTGAAATTTTGAAATAATCGGAATCGAACCGGAACCTATACTTAAGATGAAAAATATCGGGTTTCATAAAATATAATAATGAATAAATATTGAAAAAAAAAATTCAATTTTTAGTTTAACTCTTACTTATGTAATATCGTATAGTAAAAGTAGGGAATACTCATTGATAAGCATCGATCGATCAATATAGAATAATTGTTTGAACTATCACAATATTAATTTTTGATACAATAGTTTTAATTGATTAACTTTGGAAAATTGTTTTCTTATTTATTGATATGAGTAAAATTAATGTATGAATCACGATTTTAAAAATGCTGTCTCAACTTATGTCTTTCTTGGCTTCTGTAGTTTAAGAAAAGACGTGATTTTAGGCGTCTTCGTAGACATTTTTCCGGAAGTTTTACGACCACGGCCATGTTTTATTACGAATACGTTTGTATACTTTCTACTACGAACGTATTTTTTTTTTTCATTACACATAAATGACAGGTTTGCGGTTTTAAAACATAAAAATTACCTAGTTACCTCCAACAACAATTATGGTATAAACCAGAGATGGTCCATTTGAGAAAGAGAGTAATCATAGGGCATTATCATTTGAATTTCGATTCACAACATACATATTATTAAGTGGGCTAGAAAATACAAATGTATAAATTACTAATAATTACCGTCGTTTATTTCAATATACGTTATTAGTTGATTTGTGGTTATATCGTTTTTTTACACGTAAAATTATATAATTATATATAATTCATGTATTTAAATATTAATTACATGAAAATTATAATAGTATTTATACTAAGGGGGTAAACCACTGGCTAATTTTTTGTACACTGGACTTCCAAAAAAATTGTAATACCTAGACTTCCGTGTAATTTCATGTAATTTCTTAGAATTCTAAGTAATTCCTTAGAATTCCATGTAATTCCTTATAATTATAATTCCATATAATTCCACGTAATTTCACGTAATTCCTTAGAATTCCAGGTATTTTCATGTAATTCCTAAGACATCTATTGAAACTTCCATTGAATTAATAGTTATTATTTGGACCTCCTATTAATTCCGTAGACGTGCATGTAACTTATACATTTATAAACTATAGGTACCTAATTAGGAATTATATAAATTATACCTGTAACATTACTGAATACTAATTAGTAGGTGATGAATAATGACTAGAAAATGACTTAAAAATAATACAAAAAAAAAACAATATCTGACAAAAAATTATATACAAACCGTGATTACAACCTACATAATATTATCTCTTTAACATTTTGTTTTAAATTATAAAAATTGCCATACTATTAATTCGCAGGACTTCTTTGTAATTCCCAAGAACTCCTTGTAATTTCCAAGACTTCCATGTAATTCCGGAGAATTCTTCGTAATTCCTACACTTTTGTACACCCGATTCCCAACAGTGGTCTACCCCCTTTTTATACTTTGTAATTTATGTATAAATAAATAATAAGAATACATTATGTATTTACATAGTTCAACTTTTTCGAGTTTATATTATCAATTAATTTTAGATTTCAAAACATAACGGACAGGCCAGATCAAAATGGTAGGCGAACCGCCAGTCGTCCGTCGCTGGTGCATATTATACCGACGGAGAGATCTGATACAATCATCTTCATTCGCACCGATACGTATTCACATGTATGCGTGTAGTCCATCATATACGGTGCACTTGATAAAATAGGGTTTAAAAGTCAACTCGATGTTCGAGTGTGTGTGTGTGTGTGTGTGTGTGTGTGTGTGTGTGTGTGTGTGTGTGTGTATTTATATACGTATTTCAGTGTTGGCGTGTCTGCGTGTGAGTGAAAATACGTATACAACGCTTTGAACGGATTAGATAAATGCGTACATTAAACGCGATTGATACGGCCGAGTCGAAAGGGTTTGTGAGGGCGAAAGAGTAGTGGAGAAGAAGTGGAGCCCCTGCAAGTGGGCGTGTTTGTGCGCGCATGTGCGCTCGTGTATAAATTAAATGTGTGCATGTGTGTGCATGTGTGTGTGCACGCATACCCGCACGTAAAAATAACGTAATCTTTTGATTGTGGGCGTGTGTGTGCGCGTGCGTGCGGTGTACGTGTGTCTGCGAGGAAGAGGGGGTCAACTCCGACGACGTGGAAAATACTTCATCCCTTCTAGCCGGAATTGGCGTGTTTGTGAAATCGGCGTCGGTATTTTCCCTCTGCCGTCGTGGCGTAACGTCGACGTCGTTGTGACGGTTGCGGTGGATGGTACAGAGACGGGCTTCGCGCGTGACGAGAAACGAGGGGAAAGATGAATATCTTAGGCAACGCGCACTAATTAATCACCGTGTCATTCGCCTTTTACATATACACACACACTAACGTCTTCGTGTGTGAGTGCGTTTGTGTGTGTGTGTGTGTGTGTGTGTGTGTGTGTGTGTGTGTGTGTGTGTGTGTGTGTGTGTGTGTGTGTGTGTGTGTGTGTGTGTGTCTATGTCTGTGTGTGTCTGTGTCTGTGTGTGTGTGAGTGTTCCGGCATGTATATATATTATACATGAAAAAATATATTTATAGTCGTAAATGTATACAGTATACACGAAATAATATACACGTTGGGTGTGCGCGTGTATGCGTTCATGCAATAATTGGAGTTGGAAAAGTGAACTTAGTCGTACACTTATATTCTATACAATATGTAAGTATCCGAGATGTATACAGTGTGATACCGATAGTAACGGTCACGGGCACTTGGCACGTATAAACGTTGTAGATTATTGGAAAGAAATTCAGTTCCCTATTGTTGATTCGACGTTTTAAGATGTGTGCAGCTTTTCGGTGGATATCAGTAGAGTGAATAATTGTGTCTCAAAACACATTTTGTCGTACGTTACATCTCGTGAGATATTTATGGTACTAAATTATTACATTAATTTCTAACACGAATCTGTTCCATCAGTTCATGATATTATAATTAATAAATTATTTTCACAGAGACTAATGGTTTTCAAATCTTTAAAGAGAAGTACACTGCAGTCTCGGGTCACGTATAAAGAAAACAACTCATTTTCCATCAAAGTTTGCATTTTTTATCTCATAAAAATCAACTGTCGCGACTCTTTCTGTTTATCAACTGCGAAACTCGCGTTTTTTTAATTTTTTTTTTTATTTAAGTAAAAAAGACCATCTACAATCTATATAACTACAATACTATAATATGCACATTAATTAGATGAGATAAAAGGATATAAAAAAAAAATAATAATAACAATAAATATTTTGACTATGGGGAATTACCCAGTGGTAACACCCAGCACGTGAGATTATTAATTGATGTTTGTTAATATAAAATTTTTTATTTATTAAAACAAAAAAAAAATTTTTTATGTTAGGACAAAAGGTCTCCGCACCATTTTCTTCACTCGCGTTTACAGATCGAAAAATAGTGTGATTCGCGTAGTAGTGTTTTTCGATTTTGACGCTGCGATCTCGGACGGTGTTTGTTTTTCCCCCGAACACGCGTGTACACACATACTGTATTATTAATGTTTCAATACAAAATACGTTCGACTCGTTTTCTATCATGTACAACGCGGTCCACCGGGGAAGGAGGTGAATCGAACGTGTCAGACAACTGACGCTGCAGCCGCTCGTTGTTCCTCGAGTTGGCGTCTTTGGCCACAACGGTCGGTCGCGAGGTCGCACTCAAACCTTCCGTCGCCGTTTCCGTGTAGCCGGATCACCCTGTATACACGTCGTCGTCGTCGTCGTCGTTACTTCTCGGGGTGTGTGCTGCAGCGGTTTTCGATCCATATACAGACGGCACAGCGACGACGGTGGCGACTGCGGCCGCGGTGTATAAATATATATGCGCTCTGGCGTGTGTACGTCACACGACGCCGTATATATAACATTCTGTGTATAAGACGTGATGGCAGCCGCAGCGACGGACTGATAAATTACCCGCCGTCTTCGTGCCTTTAAACACGCCGATTTCCTCCTCTCCGTCCTCCGGCCTCGCCAGTCTTCTCTCTAGGCGTAACGTTCGCCTTTTCCTACGCACACACACACACACACACACACGCATACACACATTTCTCTTCCCCTCTCGCCCGCTTTGTATTAATATATATATATATATGTATTTCAGTCGGTCGTTACGTCACTATATACATATATACATATTTATGTATATGTTTATGATGATATATACATAATATATTTGTGTGTGTGTGTGCATACGCAAGTAAGGCGGGGGTTAGCGATCGTGCGACGGGGAGGAGAGGCGGAGGAGGCTGCGTTGCCCGCTATGATTGATTAAGAGATGACGCGAGCCGCCGGAGACGGACTTTGTTCTGCCGTCTCGCGTTCGCATCTCCGCCGCGCGCGCACGACGCGCGTTTCCACGCGTGACGCGAGAGGCACACTATCAACACACACACACACACACACACACACACACACACACACACACACACACACACACGCACACACGCACACACAATTACACGTGACCCGAAATAGTCATACTTTATAATACGTATATATATATATATATATATATATGTAAATTTAAGCGTAGATATTTTATAACCATGCATCATACCTTTAACCGCGAGTTGAAATATAAATTACGTCCGAGACATATACATGTTTACGTATAATTTGTGTGTGTGTGTGTGTGTGTGTGTGACTGAATGTGTTATATGCCGTCATCACGGCAACAGCAGCAGCAGCAGCTGCAGCTTGTAGTCGTCCGCCTGCCACGAGACGACACTCCGCCGCCATTTTCGTGACCTCCTCCCTCCCACCGGGCCACGGCCGCCCGCGCAAAGACGAGCCACGAGAAACTCACCGCCGCCGGTGCCCTACACCGTATAATATATGTATTATTATTACCGTGCGGGCGCGTTTTGTAAGTAGGTAGGTATAGTGACGGGCGGCACGACGACGGCGGCGGCGGCGAATCGCCATTTTAATGAAATGTATTATCGCGTAAAAATGTCTCTTGTGTTTGTTCCTGCGTACAGGATCGTCACGCGAAACCGTTCGAAACGACACTGTTGGACGATTCGCGGCCGTGGCGCTCGGACGAGAAAAACACGATTTACGATAATAACGACAATAAGAGCTCTTGTTAACGGCTTATATAAATTATTTATTATATAAATTTATCTTGTACTAATGTTAATAATTTTTGAAATGTTACTTGACTCGTTCGAAAGAAATTATAAAAAACTTTGTTTCGTCTTTCTTTAAATCTTCGAAAAGAGTGTAGAAAATACCGTAACTTTTTCTTTCCGATAAAATAGGATGTACCCACATTTTTTTCTTTCTTTTTTCTTTCTGCCGCATTTTTTTTTTGTGCAAATAGTACGCTATTATAACCTTTTTCTTTCTAGTAAACATTTGATTAGACTCTATACTCAGCCGCTTCTTGTTTGCAACTGACTAAACTTAATTACAGATAATCGATAAAATATTACAGAAAACGGAAGTGTATCCGTTATTTTAACGTTTCGTCAACAAAACCATCCGTTTTACACCGGACCGGTATCCGGTAAAAAAACGGACGTTAACAAGAGCTCTAATCATAATAATAATAACACGTCGCCGATATGCGCACACCCGATATACCTTGTACGAGCCTGCAACGCGTCGAAAAATGACGAAACGAAGAGTACACGATATTACAATATAAAATATGTCGAGGATCTGGGACTCGGGTATGAACGGGCCGATATCGTTTTTTGTGATTTTCCACACTAAAAGGGTTTTAAAAATCGTTGTGAAAATGTTTCGGTAAAAATGTATCGATCGGACTAATATTGCAGTTAAATTGAGCTTTTGAAAATAGCTTTATTACGCTCTTAACGACTTTTTCCCCTGGTACGCTGCCAAAAATACCGACGTTGGCTTTTTATAATTATATCCAATTCATACGTTTTTCACTACATTTACCGCCCTTGTACCTCATCGACCATCGGTTTCTAGGATAACCCTCTTTTATCACGATCAAACGCATATCAAATTTTTCTGAAATAAAACAAAATACGTTACATGACAGCTAGATCACAATTAAGAATAAAACATAGTCTTCGCCTCTTGTAAGCAAATTTTAGTAGAGAGTTACGTAACATTTGAAAAAATCACTTATAAAACATGCAGAATAGATAGTGATATATATTTATATATGTATAAAATGCAGGGTAGGACTGGGTCAAAGAGGCCTACCATGAAATTTAATAAAAAAGGCCCACCGAATAACTTTTTCGTGTAAACAAGAATTATAATATTCTTCTAACTCATATAGGCTATTTAAAATGATATTCTTATTATTACTAGTTACACGTTACAACCAAATAATTATCGATTTTAAACGATAAAAAAAACAACTCTATCTTACTTATTACATCTTTTACATTATACCAAAAATGAAATTATAATATACATTATAATACATTTTTATTTGAAATACGGAAAAGTTGTGAGGGGCCACGTTCAAGGCCAACCCGTTCAGTCCTACACGTTCAGGGCCTACCGTGCGATCGCACGTTCACACCATAGGCCAGTCCGACCCTGTAAACATGTAAAATATTCATTTATATAATATAATAACAGAAACAATAGAGAAATAATTAATTATTCAAGTACCGTAAATAGCCATTCCTGGTTTGTTCTTTTTTTTCTGTAGTTATACGATTCCCGGTTTTATTGAATATGCCTGTTATTATTTTTCAAAGCATTAAGTTTCAGTTTTTTATACCTCGATAGTCTATGAGTTTTTGACCAAATTATTTATTTTTAATTTTTGTAATAATCCGTTCTGACATCGAACGCTTTATTTTTTCTAAGAATTCTTATATTTTTCCTTTTTTTATTGTAGGTTTCGAAATGTTAATTAAATATAAAATACGATATACAAACTACCTTGTATATGACCACCGTTTGACACGTAGGTACACATTATTTGCATGCAAACAAATTCGAACTTTTATTATATAGTATGTATATAGATTCACGACAGTGCTGTGGTTTAGGGTTTTAATAGTTATTTTCGAGTGGTGTTGTATAATATAAAAGTACCTATATACATACATATTTTGAAAGATCCGTCATGACCATTAGCGCGTCAAGGGTAACCGGAATATTATTATCTCGGATACACGAGCCGTAATGATTTTTTAGAGTACAGTGGAATTAAAATGGGCATTGGTCGTAATACAATGAAAGAGAACGCGTGAACATTTGAAACCAAATGAGGGGCTTGCTGCAACAACCAGATAAACCCACTTTTTTCCAAAACTCACTTTTTTGCAGAAATGTATAAAGAAATTTTTTCTTGAAAATCAGACGCAATAACCAGTTAAATCCGATCAATAGTTTTGGAGTTATTTAAAGAAATGGATTTATCGTGTTTTGTAATTTGCTGCAACAATCAGATAAATCCGGAAAAATTATTTTGTTTTAGAGGCATAAGCTGTCATTTGATATTTATACATAATCATAGCATTAAAGAAATACTACAACATTGAAGAGTAAAATCAACTTTATTTAAGAACAAATAAAAAATAATGTGCTTTTCGGTGTAACAACCAGATAAATCCATGCTCGCTTCAACTTTGTCCTACAATATTTCAATATCAAACGTTTTTTTTTTCAATTCTAACTTCAAAGATGTATGTATAAATGAGTATAGAATTCAAATATATTTTTTTGACAGTATTTTAGTATACATAATAGATTTTAAACTAAATTTCCATTGTCCTGAAAAATTTCAAAAAGTGGATTTATCCGGTTGTTGCAGCAAGCCCTTCAAATGCTAGGTGAACTTGACTGCAGAAAGACACCGGAGTTGAATCATCATAATGGTGTAAAACCTAGTATAAGATCGGCAATATTCTTGTTATAAAAGCTAATAATATCTTAGCTTGTTATATAGAGCTAAGGAGACTTTTGTTTTCACGTGACTCTACTATATTGTTTCTACTATGAAGTATTTGGGTATATTTTGTGACGTTTTTTAAACGTATAGTTATGAAACATTATCAGTTTGATAATTTTTAGTATTATACGCACGAATCGTTGTTGTCACCTCGATAAGTTACACAAATCGTCGACGTTCGAATTTTTTTTTTTGTTAAGTAAACCAATCTGTATATTTCGTCGTTCTCACAAAATATAACACACACATATATATTATAATAGTTAGTTTGATTTCGAAATTTCAATCGATCCATTCGTAAACAACCTAATTCACCGTAACACGCGAAGATCGGAAAACAAATCAACTCACAATTCACGTTCAGACGACGCGCACACACTCACACGCCTATAGGATTTTTTAAATGAACACGTGTAAAACCGCTCTGCGCGTTTTTTCGTCAATTCTCTAAACAACCACCGTTGGACCACGCGTACGTAAAATTTGTCAAATAATTCGACTGCGGAACAGTGTTGGGAAATATCTAGATAAGTAATCTAGATAACAATTATTTATCTTTTATCTTATCTAGATAAATTTGTTTTCAGTTGTCTTTATCTTTATCTAGATAAAATTTAAGTTATCTATGAGTACCTATCTAGATAGGTAATTTATTTAAATGGCCTGAAAAAAAAGGAAATTTAAAATATAATATTTTTTTAATTTTTTGTTTTTTTTTGTTTTAATTAATCGAAAAGATTACTGAGAAAAACTCGTGTGGAGGCCCAGGAAAGGAGATTATAATATGTACTATCATGAAAGTGAAATAGCCATACGCAAAAATTTGTTAAAAAATGCAGAAATGTATTATTATTTTAATTTTAAGTCAGAGAATGATTTGTCATCTTTTATGAAGTTTATTTAAAAAAGTACATGTATTTTTAAATGTTTTAAATTATGTATTTTTATTTGTTTACCTTATACCTGTAGGATGTAGATCCTGAATATTTTCAAAATTAAACATGAAATTATCTCAAATTTATCTAGATAAAAATGTACTAATTTGTATCTTTATCTAGATAAATTATTAGTTATCTATTCCCAACACTGCTGCGGAACGGGTCGCGAATTCCAATATTACACTGTTATAATATTATACGAGCACTCGAGTACACCGACGGCGTCGTAACACGACGCACACTCTTACACATACGCGTATACATGAAATTTTATTATAATATGTCGCACACAATTATTATCATCGCATTATGCACCCGGTTAAACCGCGCCCGCGTCACGAAAGTGTTTTTTTTTTCACGCATTGTTCTGGTTACGATTTGCACGAGTGGAGTGAACGTGCGTATGCGTGCGTGAGTGTGTGTGTGCCTGTGTGTGTGTGTGTGTGTGTGTGCGTGTGTGCGTGTACGATTGCGCGCCGCAAGAGGTGTCGCAAATGAGTGAAAAACTTTCTGAAGAGTTTGATGGTCGTGGCCATCAAGTATACTCGTGCACGGCGCAATATAGTTTTAATTGATATACACCTAGTGGTGCACGGGTGGGTAGAATATAATATCATATGCACTTATCACACTACACGACTGCGTCATACACATCGCACTCGGCGTAACGTACTCGCAACTAACACAACTAACGCTGCAACTAACACTCACACGCACGCGCGCCCACTCGTTTTTATTTATTCGACACAATATAATATACATACGTGCACTCCTACGCACACACATGTGACTTTTCACAGGTGGCGGTGCGGAAAACCGTGCGTGTGTTTTTCGCTCGGGTCCTCGGCGCCCGCACTGTGTTGTGATTATTTAATTATCATTAAACGCCGGAACGCGGAAGGCGCGCGTGCGAGCTCGCGCCCACGACGACGCGGGGTAGTGTAGTGGCAACCACTCGCGACGCGCAATTATTGTTTCACGCGGCGGCGTCGCGCCACCGACGACTCGAATGCGTGCGCTGCAGCCGTTTTATAATTATTATGCAATTTTCTCGAATCTCGAGAACCAATTTGCCCCGCGATGAAATAATAATAATAATAATTTAATACAATATAAATACGAACCGTCTACGGTAAAACATAATTATTTCTTACACTCTGACACTCGTCCGCACGCGCGTCGTGTTTAAACCCACCCACACACCCACACACACACACATTATATGTATACAGCACCTATACACACACCACATGTATGCATATACACGTAAATCTGTGCAATTTTCATCATGGCGCCGGCTGCACATATTCTCGAGTGCGTATTGTGCACGCTAAAAATATAATAATAATTATTATATTACAATTTATTTGACATGGTTTAAACTTAAAACAGTAAAAATTTCTTAAAAATAATACATAACCACTAAATTAATATTTAAATATAGGTACATTGTATTGCAAGTAATCGGCCCAATTCACCACTGAGGTAAAACCTCGTATTGGTGAAATTGGAGTCTCATCGATTTATTTATTATTTATTGAATGAAAATCACAAACCTGAAGTGAGAATAAAAAGAAATTAAACAGAGAGAGAGAGAGAGAGAGAGAGAGAGAGAGAGAGAGAGAGAGAGAGAGAGAGAGAGAGAGAGAGAGAGAGAGAGAGGAGAGAGAGAGAGAGAGAGAAAGAGAGAGAGAGAGAAAATACATATACAATAATTACACATATATACAGTAGAAGCCGCTTATTAGAAACACGGATAATTGATACAATCGCGTTATTGAAACAAAATGTCCCGGAACGGACCGGCCGTATATTAGAACATTGAAAATAAATCGGATTATTGAAACATCACATTGGTTATTTGAAACAAATTTAGGCACATTTTAGAAGCTTTTAGGCAATTGTAGAAGCTCTATAATGTCCTCAAAAGTGTCGTCCAGTATCGTACGGATGAAATAGGTTTTGAACAGCATTACTCGTATGAAAATATGGTCATGGAGTTACTCGACGCAAAAAAACAAACTAAGATAGATAAATATTTTAAATAATATAGAAAAATATATACGTTTGAACATACTTTTTTTAAATATGCAATATACATATATAAATACACATATTATACATACATAGTTAAATATACATAAATACATATATTTTTCGCGTATTTTTCATTTTTTTTTTTTTTTCATAGTACAAATCAAACCAATCGCTTATTAGAAACAATCGGATAATTGACACATTTCACCTCGGTCCCAAAGTGTTTCTAATAAGCGGCTTCCACTGTATATATAATATACACGAGGAAAATAAATAAGACGGTGCATATTTCAATACCGATAGTTGACTATTACTTTTGTTTAAAGCTACAGTTATAAGTATAACAGAGATAAAGGTATCAGTATACTATTATGTATACAGAATACATATACATACGTATATATTATGTAATATTATTTTATTATAATAATCACAGTGTAATTAATAATCCTCGACGGCTCTTTATACGCCACCGGTCATACGATAAATTATAATAATTATAATCACCGCGTTTACTCGCGCAAACGTACGCGTACCTACTACTACGTACTATATAATAAACTATGTAGTATATTAATTATATCCGTACGGTAAGTAAACAATATTATATGTATATAATATCGACAAATTATTATTATAATTATAATTATAATTATTGTTATTATTATTATTATATTATGATAGTATTCAAGCCGTACTGTTTATTAGTCGACCTTTGTGCTCGGAAATCGGTCGTTGACGTGATGTGACGTTGTACGCACAACACCGCGTATGTACGCTCGGAGAACGGGACCGCGGGCGCGGCGTACACGTCCACGAGCGGTGCTCACCCGGGGCACTCGTACGTAGTGATTATACGACAAACACGTCAATTATGACCGTCCGTATACCGGCACGGTATACACGAGAGTCACCGCTGAATTATTTCCGCTATTATAGATCCCAACTTGGATCAACTAGATCGACTTTCAGTTCGAATCGTTCGCGCACGTTCGACGTTTCTCGACTGAAAACGTCGTTTGGTCACGACGAAAACGTATCGTACTTAAGTGCAACCGGTTATTTTTATTATTTATTTTTTTTTTTTTTTATATTTAAAGAATTTTCATAAACGGTACTCGGTAAAATTCGACCGACGAAATCGTTTTTTACGTTCCACCAAATCATCATAACTCAAAAACTAAATCCATTCGAAGTAGTTTTTCACCACCGATAGTCGAGAGATATTTCCGATGTGAGTTCCGAAGTGAGATTGCGTTGCGAGCGAGTGAAAATAAGTCACGATATCGATATCGTATCGAAATATCGATATCGTTGGCCATCACAGTATTACTTACCCGGCTATTTACCGTGGGAATCGACGACGCGGACGCCATAGAGAAAACACGAACGTGATCATCGAGATGTCCGTTTTCTAGATCGGAAAAGTTTATGCTGTCGTATTCGTCGATTTCGGACCGAACTCTGCACTATACAGGCGCTCAAAATCGATCGTTTTTTGAGAGCAGAAATTCGATTCGGACAAAATTTTCCACGACACATCGACGCGTCGTCATTGTATACGATTTGGGTATCTTTATTACCAACTGAAATGTAATATTATATCCGTCAAACCACAAACATTTTTAAGGAAATACCAATATGCTAGTTACGGACGCGACGCGACGCGACGCAAATTAAAATTATGTCATTGAAAATATAAGAAGTTGTAGAATATTATACCTACGAATTTTCAAGTGATCATTCTTGATATATAATGTCTTTCCAATTTCAAACAATTTCTTATAAATGACATTAAATATGACGTGTGAATTTTTAAATTAAACTCACCACTTGAATTTGTTTCCATTCTAAAAATATAATAATTACTGGTTTGACTTTTGATCAATTATCAAGACACTCTGAAAGGTTGAACACAACCGCGAACCGGTGGAAAAATGAATTTATATTCTTGTAATCAACCGTATATTATACATTTCATCTCTAATATTTCTACACTTGTTGTATTTTTTAATTGGTTATCGCTGCTTTAATGTCCCAAAGTCTAATAAATGTTTATCTATATACTGTAGCAGTTATAGTATCAAGTGATACGTATCTTATTTTTAATCTAATTACAGTCGATAATTATGACGATGTTATAACGACATTATAACGATGTCGGTTATAACGATAATAATTCGGATATAAAGATACTATTTTGAAATGAAAATTGTTTTTTTTATTTACCTGTAACAATAAAATGGATTTCGACGAGTTAAGTGACGAACCAGAGTTCTTCCCAGAGTAAAATTTTCTACATTTCCTCGAGGCTGATGATGCTCTATGGACCAATGCAGAACCGAATGAAGAAGAAATTAATTCTATTTTGAATGCAAGTGAGGATGAGAACGAAAACGATGACGAGGTGAAAGAAATCGTAAATAAGGCACCTTACATTTCGGAAGTGTATTTTTCAATTAATCAAGTACGTACTTTTGTTTCGTTAAACAGCGATATAAATACACCAGAAATATCTATGGCATCAAAAAATATTGATAATTATGTCAATAAATCGTATTGTTCCAGTTATAGACAAAGTACTATAACTGATTTTTTTTTTAAATATTGAAAATTATGTATGTTAAAAAATCGTATTGTTCCAGTTATAGACAATATACTAATTTTTTTTTTTTTTTAATTAATATTATACATTGATATACATACATAGTACATACTTATATTAATTATACATACATATATTTGTTACACAAATGCATTTTTAAAAACAATAATATTTTTTTTTTTGTCTTCCGGATACAACGAAATTCGGATATAACGATCTGATTCTCTAGGTCTCTTGAAGATCGTTATAAGCGGATTTCACTGTATTTTTGCATTTTGTCCACCTAAAGTCGCATTTCCGACCACTGTGCGACGTGGGCGCGAGGCGTAATTATTTTCAAAATCGCTTACTACGAAACACTTTACACGGCCAACGCCACGCCAAGGGACCGTGCTATATACCTATACGTGTGTCGTTTAATTAAATAATACACGCGCGTCACTTATAATGTTCTCGTGAATACACGTCGTCGTCAACCGTGTGTGTGTGTGTGTGTGTGTGTGTGTGTGTGTGTGTGTGTGTGTGTGTGTATGTGTGTGTGTGTGTGTGTGTGTGTGTGTGTGTGTGTGTGTGTGTGTGCATGGGTGTGGGTGGGTGGGTGTGCATGTCTACGCGCAGTAGGGTGACAATAAAAAAAAAGTAAATAAAAAAAAATGAGAAAAAAGCCTTCACATTAGTGCCGCGTAATGACAAATGTTTAACAGGGGTAAAAAAAAAAAAAAAGAAGAAAAAAAAAACGTTATTTAACATTATTCGTGAAAAATATCGTGTTGTACGCCCGGTGCGCGGTCGTATACGCGTATAATACGTATTATACACTTAACGTTGTTGTAATATTTAAACGCGGACCATTATTATAATAATATTTTGTTTTCGGCATCACGCCCACCGAAATTAATCGTTGATTATCGCACGAAACGACCATATGTCGAACGCGGCTTTATTATGGACGAAAAAAAAAAAAACGAAAATGAAAACGTATGACAACGCAACAAACGCGATACATCAACCGCCGCGTTACCACTACGAACCTATCAATTACCGGGGAGCGCGCGTAATAGCACGTTCGTACTTAAAATAACGTAATGCAACAGTAACGAATCGTAAATTGAACACGGCCCATAACATTAGAATCCGATCGAAACGCGCATACGATTTTAAAAGACGACGAAGTGTATTGACATCCGAAAATCCGGATTTATGGAATTCGAAATCCGAAATCCGGATTTCATGTTATAAAATCCGAAATCCGAAAATCGGATTTTTCGGATTTCTGGAGAATCCGGATTTATATCACATCACTAATTATTATTATCTATGCGCGCGCTTCAGAACACGGAGCGAATAAGACGGACGTATAGAGTGTCCGTCCGTGCATACTGCAGTAGTGTCTTATTGTTTTCGGCATTTGTAACGAATGACGGGCCTCCAAAAGAAACGGAGGTGCTAAAAAATCATATTCATTACATAGTACATATCGAAGGAGTAACGAAAAAGTTATGAGTAGTACCTATTTCGCGGCTTTGTCACCGATACGTTGTTCGCCACGTCGAAATCGTACATTTGAAGTATTTTAAAAGAAAAAGTCCACAGTAAACTATACAATCTTTTCGAATAGCAATATCGGCTTAAACGTAATTGATGATACATTATATTATAATATTCCAAGATCAAACTTACTATGAGGAAAGGGTTTTTTTGTATTGTGATTAATAAAATATATTTACAATCTATACACTTTCGTCAAACATAATAGTAAAATTATTATTATTTTTGTTTTTTTTATAGTTTAGAGAATATTTACGTTATTTCGATTTATATTCGTGGAATCTATTCATTATAGTAGCAACTCTGAATTCGTATATTAAAATGTTACTGGTTTTTAATATATATTTTCAATATTATAAATTTTTCAGAATTTGTAAACGAGAAAAAAATGTTTTGTATTTATCGATTAATATTAGTAATTAGTAGTTATTAATACAATTTTAAATTAGTAATTATTATTAGTGAAAACTTGGATTTGATCGTATCCGTTACACATTTATATTTTTTGTTGTAATACAATTGAATCGATCGTTTTGCCGAAAAAAAAAATGTCAAAGCGTATTAAAGGCGACCATTGTCGGCAGAACATTTTTTTTTATTAAATAATAATACGTTCTTGAGAATGCACGCGTATAAAACGCAGACCACACAGTATAATAGGTTGTAATGTGCTCGCACATACCATACATATCTATCTAAACCAATATTGTACGACACACATAATATGTAAAGTAATATGCAATAATATAATATGTAAGCATTGTTAATTGTAAAAATGATCACACGCATGGCATATTGACATTGAGCCATATTAGATAAAAATGATAAAAATAGTTATAATGTGACTTCTATAAAAAAACCACAGAAACACAGATACAAAATGTGTTCTAATAAAATTCACTAGGATATACGATAACACTATTCTGACGCATAGCCACGCGCGTCTCCCACGACCAAAAAAGGTCACACGCGCCGAAATACGCGTCTTCCACAATCATCCAAAGTCGCACGCGCCAAAATAACTAATGAGGACAACCAGGACGAAGTCCACACGTGCCGGTTATAAAATATATCCCTGGGCCACACGATATCGCCCACTGCAGAGGTCAGCAGCGACTATAATATAACCAGCCTAAAATCGGACCTCCAGTCAGACGTATCCAGCTACTCAAGTCAACGCCACTTCACGTCACCCTGCAGTCGTACAAAATTAACTTTGTGTTATTAAAACTTTACCATAATTTTATAAGCGTTTATAATTTATTTAATTAAAACTTAATCAACAACAAACGGTCTCTTACATTTATTAATTTATTTCCATTCATCACCTGGAGCCAGCATATCGACGTCGCAACGTACACCGTGTCAACGAACGAATACTCGCTGGCACGCTACAAGGTGTTCACGATTCATATATAATAATACGTATCAAATAAAACACACGAAAGCTGAACGTGCGATAAAATATATAAATTATACTGAACGGTATAAATACAACAACAATGTGATAAAGTGTTAATCGAGCGTACCGATAAAATGATCCGAACCACCGCCGCCGGAGGAACGTATATGAACCAAAGTCGGGGGTAAAAAAATCCTCGGCAGACAAAACGCACGCACTTAAAATATCACAGAAAAAGTTTTTCCGTGGCGCGCCTGAAAATCGAAAAAAGTTTGTGCGCGGACATATTTGTCTTCCGCGCTTGTACACACGTTGTGGTGCAAACATAAATCCGGCGGGGGTAAAAAAAAAGACTCTGTTTCTCGTGAACATTTACCGAAGTAAAATGAAAAACAAAAAACAAAGCAAATAAAAAACTGAGAGTGTCATGGGTGACCCTCGGAAGATGTGAAAACGGTAGGTATATGTGAGCTTAGGAATATAGATTTAATACGAAGAATTTGAAGTAAATATTCTTAATTTAAAAGACATGCTTTCATAATATTTGTAGGTTAGGTTTAAAACGTTTTAAGAATTAAATTTGTTTAAATTTTATTTTCCGGACACAAAGTGATATTCAATTCAATTATATATTTTGAATAATATGAAAGTAATAGTTGACTGAAATCATGAATAGGAATGGAGATTTATGTTCTCAGTTAAAGCAAAAATGAAAATGTATCAAATAACATTTATTAGAAAAATATATATATATTTATATAAACAATGAATATGTAGAAACATGTCAAACGAGCGTTACGCGAAAAAGGTAACGCTCGAAAATTTCACTGCCCAAACGGAAAGGACTGAACGCCGTATAAGATGTTTTCACATCAATAAATCCTACCGCCGCCGCCGTGCCCGGACTTAACGCGGCGCGCGCCACGGTCGTCGTGCGTTTTGCGTGTACGAACAACGCACAGCGTCGTCGTCTCGAGACGTGATTTTGCCGTCTCACCACCGGGTTTTCCTTCGCGGTGGTGTTCGAGATTTCGACGAGAACGATATTACGGTGACGGATCCGCGTGTGGAAACAATAAAAATCCAACAGAACTTCCGCGAAGTAGTGATTCGGGGAAATTCACTTGTGTTTTCGTACTGGGTAAAATATAAACACATATATAATATATTTATTGTAATATTCGAATCGACGGAGAAAACTTACTGCTGAACGACCGCGACGATATTAAAATAATGGCTGTTGCCAACTCGACACTTCGAGTTATTGTTTTTCAGAAATTGTTTTATTGAATAACTGATTATTTATTCTACGAGACAAAAGTGAAAAAAAAAACTTTGGCAATAAAGCATATTAACGGTGTAAGTAATACTCGGTAATTATAAACCGGGTTCAATGCACTATATACACATTTGAGTGTATTTTTAGGTCTATAACGTTTCAGTAATTTAAATATCGGAACCTAAAACGCAGTGCCTATATTCACACGATGAAATATTAAGAATCGGAATATTAAAATGTTAAAGTGGGAATATTGATATGATTGAGCCAAAAATTGTTCAGTTCTAACATCTTCTTGGCGAGCTGAGCCGAGAGTAAAGGGCCGGTTGAAAAATCATTTCCCGGGCCGTTTTTCACGAGGTAGCCCAACCCTAAGTATACCCGTAGAATATTTCAACGTTACACGTCGAGTCGAAGAAACGTTTACGTATCAGCGTGTGTGTGTGTGTGTGTGTGTGTGTGTGCTGTGGCGTATATAGAGGGGCTAGTGGGCTATGCCCCCTCCCGAAATCTATCAAAATACTTTAAAATCAACTTTAAACGTTTGTTATATTTTAATGGTGCTTTATATTTATTTAGAATGTCATCCAATCGAAATAATGCGATTAGTCGAGACAAATTTTATTGCGTTTTTCAAATCGTTTTGGTACGTTTTGAATTTTTGAAATTTTATATAATTCTGTAAATTAAATGTTGATAGACACTTACTGTATATTCTGTATGTCATTCTAGGTATCGGTAGTAATTTAACTCTGTCCACAGTAGCCCCTCCCGAAAATATTTTCTATATATGCCACTATGTGTGTGTTTGTGTGTGTGTGTGTGTCTGTGTGTGAGTACAATATTGTTATACAAACAGATTCTTGCCGATGCAGTGTAATCGTACGTCCTCATAGTCTCGAATCGGACCGATCTACAATATCGACTTGAGGATCAAGGGCTACGCGAGCGAGTCGGTAAAAACCGTACGTGATCGTTCTCCGTCAACACGAAACATGAACGATCTTAACGCGTGCGACCGTTGTTGTAATAACGTTATCTCAGCGATAATCCCCGGTATTGCGGGCATTATCGTACGAGGTCTTAAGTAAGCCTATGAGGGTTTCTGGAATACTAATATATATATAAATATATGTGTGTGTGTGTGTGTGTGTGTGTGTGTTCTTAAAACCTTCGAAATGTGCAATTTACAGGACGCGCTCGCGTTATACAGTAGTATATTACGCGTTATCGCACTGCGATACCTTAGGAAAATCGCATTATTATTAAATATAGTCTATACGTGGGCGTCGGTGTGTTTTTGCACGTCATCATTATCGCACGCTCGTGTGCATTAGGGTCGGGCCCGTGTTGAGTGCAGAATAAGAAAAACGAAATCCGTTTCCTTCCTCTCGGACGGTGGAAACGAAAATAAATACGGGTGGCGCCTAAGTCTCGGGAAAAATGTTACGATCCAGACACACGCGAGTACGTCGAAATCCGTCTAATGCGTTTCGAGTGTTATTCCGGAAAAGCTATACAACAATAACACGGCGACGTGCGCGATGCACCAGAGTGGAAAATTCACCTTTGAAACGTCCGACGACAGATTTTCATCTACTGCGTTATTATTTGTTCGATTGAAAATTTTACGATTTCGCGAAAAAAAAAACCCGTGACACGGATAGTTTCGTTAAATAGAAATTCCGCTGTATTCGATTGTGACGCGTAAATACAATTTACGACGGGAGATATAATAAATATATACAAACACACACACAAACACACACACACACACACATATATTATATATATGCTTAGGCGCCCGAAGAGGTGGACAAATTGGGCATTTAACCTCCCCTTTTGGAATTTGAAAAACCAAACAAAACATTAGCCATTAACATAAGACAATATTTTAAATTGGAATTAATTAATTAATTAATTAATTAATTAAAGTGACTTTTCCGGTTTTTTCCCTGTACCCTTCAATTATTATCGTGACTCGTGATAATGCGATAATGAATATTTTTAAAATATATTTCTAAATATTACAATCCTAACGATAATATTTGTACGCGCGGCCAATCGTAAACGACCGATAGTGAAACAACGTACTATTTTATGGTACGTTTAAATGCCGCCGGTTCCCGTGACGACGACTCGCGCGCAGCAGCCATAGCCGGCGTATCCACGACGTTACGATATCACATAATATCCGCGTCACGTGCGCCCGTCGGTCGAAAACGACAACGAATTTGAAAAAAATAAAAAAAAATCCACCGACAACAAAGATCCGATGTCCGACGACGACAACGACGACGTGGAGCAGCAGCAGCAGCGGCGGCGGACGCGCGCGGACCCGTTGCCGTCGCGGTACACGGCCGACGGTAAGGCGGCCCGGTGGGAGATGCTGTGGCTGGACCGGTGCGGCCGCGGCCAGCACGTGGACGACGACGGGGCGGACGCGTCGCAGAAGGTGGACGGCGTGTTGCCGCCGCTGCCGGACGACATGAGGGAGGAGAGCAAACAGCACGCGACCCGCGACGGACCGGACGCCGCGGCGTGTGGACAGCTGCAGTAGCGGCGGCACGGCCGGTGGTGGCCCACCCCCGGCAACTAGCCCACCCCGCGTGCGTTTATCGTTTTTGTTCCTGACGCCGATACTGTAACGATTCACAATACACGACGCGGTAGTAATCGACTGTACGACACTGTGTTTGAGTTCTATACGCCCAGGCGTGGCAAACCTTTTCCGGGTCGAGTGTCGAAATAATTGTCCGAACGAGGTTTTTTTTCAAAACCTTTCACTCACCCCCCTCTCCACAAACACGAAAAAATAAAGATCGACGAAGTCGACTGTTGTGTTTGTTTTACAATTTATTATAATATTACGCTTAAACCGGATGTCAATATTGAATAATTCGTACTACAAAATATGTAATCATATTTTAATGTGAACTCAATGTCACTGTTTTGAGTGGATAACATTTTAATATCAGAATATTGTTTAAATTTCTGATTTTAGTAAAACACAATATGGTTTTATGGGTCAAAGTATTTGTTTTTTTTTTTTTTTTTTTACTTTAACTCAAAAACCTTCTAAACACAAAATTAACAATCAAGTCAAAAAAAAAAAATTTTAAGTTTGAAACGAACTTACTATACATTTATACAACTGAATTCCAGATTTTCGGCATTTTTCACCACTTTTCCTTGTAAACGTAAATTAGTTAAACATAAAATATGTCTAAAAGAATTCAATTATAATTGAAACCTGAAATACAATTGTTTAATTCGTGTTAATTTTAGCTACGATTTCATACATATTATGATTCGAATTTTTATTTGTATTGAACTTTCGGTAAGTTCGATTTTTTTTTCACGTGCCATTAAAATTTGGCTAACGTGCAACTATCGAATTCGAACGAACTCTGCCGACGCGTTATTGACTTGTACCGGGTGTAATATACTCCGAGAACACCTTGGACATCCTGATACCGAGAAGTCAGCAACGGGGGAATTTCCCGTTAAAACAAAAATCAAAAGACCCGGCCGATGGATCGTGGATCGGCGAACGCGGGACTTTCGTTGAAAACCCGTGCCGCAAAAAAATCAAACAAAACGTCACGGCGATGAATAGCGTCGATAAAGAATACATTAGTGGTGTCGACAGAGGTTTGGAAATGAGGAAGGCGTACGCCCCGTGCGACTTCCCAAAAACTACGTCGAATCTGCCGGCTCTCTTGTCGCGTAGAACAGTGGTCTTCAACCTTTTTGGACTCGCGACCCACTTGTTTAGGCCTACATTTTTCGCGACCCACGTAAGCTTTGTAAAAAATCTAAAATTGCTTAATACTTTGCGGTAGTACTATTAAAACTGAATAGATAAAAATAACATTTTTTAATTATTATTAATTGAAAACGTATAGAATTCATATGAAAATATAAAATAAATAAAAAATATTTTTTACCTTTAAGTAATTTTATAAATTTAATTTTTATTTTGAAAAGAAGACTTATCGCGACCCAATTTTAAAGCTTACGCGACCCACCAGTTGAAGACCATTGGCGTAGAAGAACGCCCGATTCGTACGCACGTGTCTTACACGATGATATCATGTGGTTGGAAAAATCCGGATTTACCTAAGCTCGAAAATCCGGATTTCGGATTCAAAATCCGGATTTTGGATTTTGAAACATTAAATCACTAATGTTTTATCTTGTCGTATACGCCGATCACTCTCGACGCATAAACCACACACAATTATTATATAATATATTTTAACATTTAAAATAACGCGTAAGTCTCCGTAACGGCCGAGTCGCACGACCGCTACCGAAGACCTGCTTTATTTGATTTTTCTCTCTTTCGTATTACAACTAATAGTTTGTTCTCCTTAAATTACTGACTTAACTAAAATTTGTTTCTATTTCTATTGCTCCACCTTTTTAAATGATGATACATCGTTTGGTTATTATTACATTGATTGCCTAATACTATAATCTGTAACTTAATAATGACGAAATTACTAAAGTTGATTCAACGAAAATGTCTTTTACGCGGAATTTCACCGTTTTTGCTCCATTTTAGGGTGTTTTTCTCTCACCCGGAAAAACTATTGAGGTGAGAACTTAAGAAGCTCTCAAAGTACCATCTAAATAAGATTTCCGATCTATAGAGTTGCCGGATAAAACTTTTGGATAAATTTAAGTCGAGCAAAAAGTGTCTCCAGATAAAAAAAAAATTTAAACAAAATATTGTAAAAATAAACATCAAAACTATTTCGAAAATTTTATTTTCCGATTTAGAATACCGAAATCCACTCTATGTGACATCCGAAATCCGGATTTTTCGGATTTTCGGAGAATCCGGATTTATATCACGTCACTATAACTACGAGTAGGTACCTAATACGAAACGGGATACGTATACTCGCGGCGTGCGTGACCGAAGGGTAATGGGCGACAATACAATGACGTGCGCGCGCGATTGCGTACGCGTTTTTGTCGTTTTTGTAAAAATAATACCGTCACGGTCCATAAACCGCCGCGATTGTTCGGATTCGCCGCGAAAAATCGGACCGGTCAAGGTGCAAAACTGCCCGTGATCGCCTCGCGTGTCGTCCGAGACGAGGGGCTAGCTCGTGAAAACACAATGCGGTTTTGAAACTCATATCGCGGCCGTCGTGTGTGTACATTGTTGGGCGTGCGCCACGTACGATTGTGCAGGACGCATAATAATTTTGTAACACACACACACACACACACACACACACTACACGATCGTGTGTTTTATCGGCCTACTCGGTGCTACTCGCGATAATAATGATAAATATATATACAGTATGTCCCAAAAGTCCCGTATCACCCTTAATATCTCCATGTAAAATCACTATATTTAAACGCGGTTTTTTTTTATAGTAGGTACTAAGTATGAAAATTCTGATTGAATGGCATCAAATTCATTTTTTTTTTTTTTTAATTCAAAAATTTTCAAAAATTTTTTTTTACGCATTTAAGAATTTAAAATTTTTAAGATAGCCATTTTGTTGAACATATTTTTTAAAAAAGTTAAAAAAAAAAAAAAAATTCTAAAATTAAATAAAAATTGACCAAGTTAGAGCAAGTTAAGTTTTTGAATAATTGTAGTAAAAAAATACTTAAAAATAGGTAACCAGTTTCACTGTTCAGCAAACGATATAAACGGCTAGTTTTATTTCTATTCAAATCAAAACTTTAATTAGGAAAAGTATTGTCGTGTGCTGAAATTAGATATTTCATTATTGAAATGTGAAACAATAATTGATTTTTTGCCATTCAATCAGAATTTTCATACTTAGTACTATAAAAAAAACCGCGTTTAAATATAGTGATTTTACATGGAGATATTAAGGGTGATACGGGACTTATGGGACATACTGTATATATATATATATATATATATATATATATATATATATATATATATATATATATATATATATATATATATATATATATATATATATATATTACACGCAACGTCATAGTATTTTTAGAATGCGTGAAACTGCAATGCGCTACCCGGTCACCTCGTGGGGTCAAGAGGGTTCCGTGTCCAGTGCCGCGACAATAGGGTACGCTGGGTGTGTGTTGCGTTCCCTGGTCAGAGATTTATTTTTAGACAGGGGCCCCTCCTCAAAAGTGATATTATTATGATGCCAATAATAATGATATTATTTATAAATTTTATTCATAAAATAAAAAAATAATTTACGTTCATTGTTTATCTTGGATACTAAAATAATAAAGATTGACGCGTCATGCTTATAGGTATTTTGTGTAGGCATTATGTGTTTTTAATAAATAACCAGTATGTTGGTATAGTGTTATTTATAGTGTAGTGAGAATTTTTTTTTGTGGTATATTCAATCGTTTTTATTCAAAAAGTTAAAATTTAGTTCCTATTTTGTTTTTTTTTTTTTTTTATATAGTCTAATATGATGTGGATCATTATTTAATATTAAGGGGGTATGTACATAATTTAACTAGCAAAGTCTTGACACTGATAAGGAGAAACAGCGGTCATTATAAATATTAAATTGAAATATAATGTTTTTTACAATCGGATATAAACAACAGAATGTATCGTAATGGTATTTTTTTTTCATTGCCCCCCCCCTCCGAGAAAATTTTCTGCGGGCGGCTTTGTATATATATATATAGTCACACACAGATTGCCAGTGTCGGAGTTGACGAAGTTCACTCCGACGATTTTTCGCTCGCTAACGCTTACGGTCACCGGAAACAAAGGCTGAAGCGTATAGTGCGCTGGAGTGTTTGCAGTGTATTGGCTATAAACTCGACTCGCGCGTTAGGTCGTCGTTTTCTAATCGGATTAAGCTCATTTCCACTCGTGATCAATAATCGTATTGACGTCGATGATCGGCCGTTATCGATCGAGAAATATGCGCATGTTAAAATAAATATTGACTCGAAAAATAAAAATGAATAGATAAAAAAATGACTAAACGATTACGACGAGTGGTGTTTCGGTACCTATTCGATTAGTGCCGCGTATCCGATTTGATACTCTGTCGATGGGTGAAAAACGTTTCGAGGAAGAAAAAAAGAAATCCAACACTCCACACACGTCCGTCGATATATATATATATATTATGTAAATCAACGGACGGCGGGCGTTACGAGTGCGTGTACAATACCGATCGATCGCCGTCACAATAATACACAGTGGGACGAGATGTTAAAATACGATCTATAGATACGTTTTCGGTGCGGCGCACATGTCGGTTCGAAATCAGTGGTGTACCGATTACACTCGATTTGTTTCGTCGTACGAACGTCCAAAGCACCATCACATACTCGCGTAACGCGTACGGTATACTTATGCATAAACAACGATGCGCGTTAAATCCGTTTTGAAAAACTTGCGTTGGTTCGAAGATGAAGTAAACGAAAAAGAAGTGAATACGATCATAAAAAAAAAAAAACCAAAACTATGACTAGGCGCTCGTGTGTAATTTATCTGTATCGTCTAACAGTAAAAAAAAAATACGAGTTAAAATAAAATTTTACAGAAAAATCTAAAATGCACGTAATGAGAAACAACATTATAAAAATCGATTGATCAGATTCGGTCTTTTTATGCGAAATTTAGCTAATATCAAAATATAAATCGCATAACCCGAGTAAACAGTGTACTGTATTGACTTTTAATGAAAGCCGTGTAGGTTATGCGTACTCGTGCGATTAACGTTTTGATATTTACAAGTTTATGTTATTTGGCGAAAAAAATCTAAACGTTTGTTAAAAAAAAAGTGTGCGTACCTATCGAAAACAAATTTTTATTTTACATAATATATATGTTTATATATTAATCGTCTATGATCTAAATCAGTGGTCGGCAACCGGTGGCCCGCGTGGCTATTGAATACGGCCCGCTTTAAATTCTAGAACGACGAAATTTAATTGAACGTCATATTGCATAAATATAATTGAACGTTGCGTTTTTGGTACGGGTATTTTACATCAGTCATATATTTTTATAATGGCAGGGATGCCTACCTTGACTATTACCGATGAGATGACATCACCACCATGTTCTTAGATCGGGCACAAGTAATTTTAATGCGGAAATTGAAAAATTAATTAACAGTATCCAACAACAAAAATCACATTAAGCATTTTACCGATTTACATTACATTCATAGTTTCATATTATAATTTTACTGAAAACTGTAAATTTTATTTTATCAATTTTATCATTTCAAGTTTTAGAACATATTTTTTTTTTGCATAATACGCAATTTAAGAATAAAATACTTTTATTTTTATCGGGCCCGCGAACTCTTTTTAATGCGTCAATGTGGCCCGACAGTTCGAAAAGGTTGTCGACCACTGATCTAAATATTATTTATTAAATTCTACCGCGCGCGGGTGAACACGTACGTACCTATTGCACACACGGGATCGTCCACGAACCGATGGTCGTGTTTTGGTAAAACGAATCGAAATTAAACTCGTGTTATTTCACGAGCGAGTACACGTCGTGTGTAATATTGTACGCAACTAGATTTGGGGGAAAATCTTCGGTAAAATATCGATACGACCCAACCCGCAACGGCCGACGACGGGAGGGAAATGATATCGTTATTCGAAAATAATTGTGTGTTTACTCGGGTACCGTCGTCCGGTGTAGGTCCATAAATATAACGATACGTCTTCCGGATAGGACCTACACTCGACGTGAGCAAACACAAACAATTACCGCGGTGTTCCGAACGCACGAGTCTTTACCGACCTGTTACGCCGCCGGAGCCCGTGGGTAACGCGTTGTCTCGTCTACGATGTAACACGACGACAACGCCCGCCGTGATTAGAAACGACGAGCGCAGTGAACGTACCGCGTGAAAGTTTACCGGCGGCCAAAGGAAGTCCCACGAATTTTCCGAACTTTACCGACGAGTGACGGTCGAATCGGAAAAGTACAGTACGTGCCTATAGTGATGTGCCACTAGGAATATTCCCCAAAGAATGTTCCCGGGAACAGGGAATATTCCTCAGCCTCTCGAGAAATTTCTTAAAAAAAAAAAATTGAGTGGGAATAAAATTGTTTTTTATTTTTGATCGTAAATTCATAATATTGTTATTTTAAAAGTATTAATTAAGATTTAAGAATACTGCTTCTTTTTATTTTTATAAATAATGATACTGAAGTACCTAATATTATATATATATATTGTTCATTACATGTATAAGTAAAAGTTATTCCGCATTTCAGTATGTTTATTTTTATTTTTTAACATAAAATAAATGTTGGATATTTAATTTTGTGATCATTGTTTAAATTTTAATTAAAAAATGAAATTATAGTTACTTAGTAACATTTTTTTAAATAATAAAAATCTAAACTGAAGTAATATCAGTAAAGAAATGTAATTTGGATCATTTACAGGCTTAAAATTATGATCAATATTTAAAAACTCATTATATTCCCGGGAAATTCCCGGTGTTGGAAATGTTTCCGGAAATTTCCTCGAGGAAATTCCCAAAAATATATTCCCGGGAATTAGCACATCACTACGTGCCTAATTGAAAAACCGTTTCGAACGTATACGCGTATGAAATACACATGGAATTTGTCTTTTTCTACACGATTTCTCCCGTACTCGAGTTCACTTCGACAACGAGTCATACACAAAACAACAAAACGCAACGCTTTTATCAAAATATAATCACCCTTTTGCCGAGACTGTGATAAATCTACGTAAAATGTATATATTTTGTGAAAAACTGATAATATTTAAAACACCGCGAAAAACATTTCATGAAACGCGCACTTTTTCGTGAACGATCACTCTGTTCTGGCGTCGTTGTATAATAATTTATGCATTTTTTTTTCTCAACGCTGTAAACCGCTCGATAAACCGAAACAATCGAACGTTTTTGCACGTAACATCAATGTTGTTTCATACTTTAAGTCTAACATTCAGCGCAACATTCGCTTGAACGTCGAGACATTATCAATATTATAAACTTCTTACAGCCGGCCTCAACAATTGCAAATCACAATTTACTGTTGTAATGTACATACGGCTACGACGTGAATCCATTACGATCGGGGCCGGATTTAGACTTTCGGATGCCCGGAGCAAATCGATTTTTCGTGGCCTCCAGCAGTAAAAAATCAACATTACCCAATGTATGTGTAGTAAAGGAAAAAAAAAATTAAAAATTTGTTAACTTGCCCGTCAAAACTATCTGCCTAAACTTGTTTGTTTCAAGTTTTAAATACCACTGTTCATGTTTCACAAATGTCAAACTTTATTTAAAGATAGAAATCTTATGATAATCATATTTAACTTTCGTGACTTGAAAAGCGAAAAAACGGATATTAATATAGTAGCAGTTTATTTATTTAAAATTTAAATTGAACGTTCGCACTGTTAATATTCAATTATATTTACCAGTTCAATTAAATGTAATATAATATAGTAAATACTAAATAGTACGATCAAAATCAAAGTTAGTAGTCAAATGATTTTAAAATCATACATTTTTATAAATATAGTACTTTTCTTGATTATTGTTCTGCAAAATTGTTTATAATTTCATCAAATGATGAAGAATCTAGAGTACATCAATTCAAATGCTCATAATTATATTAACAATTAATGTGGTAACTTATAGTATATTATATTTTAATACGGTGATACATAATAGTACAATTCATCATGTTTGGTCTATATAAGACCAGAGCCCCGTGGTGGAAAGATTAGCCGTTTAGTGATATTATCACTAAGCCGTTGCCTAGGGTGTACCGCGTAGAGGTTCTTTCCATACACCCCATATTTTACTACCTATATTTTTACTATTTATACTATTTTTTTTTTTTAATCTTACCTGTTGACAATTTATATTATGTTTTGTTATCTGTATTCTTAATTTATGTAATTATACATTAAATTGTAAAACGACCTGTCACCCCGACTCGAAAAAAAAAGTACTATTCATAATCAATGATAGAAGTCAATGTTACGCCTCATCAGACTCTCGTTTTCAGATACTATCATCGTGGTATTTAAAAATAAATCATATAATCACTCGAATGTCTATAATTTTTTACCAACATCATTGATTAAAAATACATGTATACATTTTAATCAAAGCTTATTCACTGAAATATTTGTGTGTTCGCTGGATGCCTCAATGCCGTACTGTTGTCACGTATCTTGACGATATTTTTTTTTTTTTTGAAGTTGATAATTTATTTTATAAATTTCGTAATGCGAAGGTCAAAAACTTTAAAAATTTATTTTTAAGTATTTCGGCATCCGGATGCCCCCCCCACCGAAGGTTTTAAGAGTACTTACCCCTTTCTGCCGGGGGCAATTACCCTTAAAATCCTCCGTCAAATTCGGCCGCGATTACGACGTATAATACATTGACGATCGTTAGATAATATCGAAGACGTGCATTATAGATAATCGACGACGATATTGTTGTTACAAACGCGAAAACGACAATGAAATATAAAAACGACACAACGACAATGATTGTCGCCGATATCCGTACGGACGAGAATAGTACGAGTGACAGACGACGGGTTCGGAAGGTGTATCATCGGCGGTGTAAGTGTTAATAAAGAGAGCATGATGACATATTGGTCTCTGCGCATAATGCGCACTCTTTTCGACTTCAATGTGGATATTGTCGTCGCGTGAACACGCGTATTATAAAGTCGATTAGGCGGGTACTCCACTGTATACACAATGCCATTGAATCGAACACAAAAGAAATTCAAAATAGAAATGTACGTTTTCAGCAGCCCGTGTTATTTTATTCATCTTTTCGTACGAACACGCGCGCGTATTTACTATCACAACCGAACGGATATTAAAACAAATTCGTTTCGACATAAAATACTTTGTTCGCATAGGCCGGCGATTTATTTATACGTGTTTCAGTGTTTTTTTCCCTCGGTTTTCCATGGTACATCTGTAACTTACTATAACGTCTTTGGTGACGTAAATTTTGATTAATCCGACAGCCGTTTTTAGCAATATTCAATACATCGTACACTTGCGTAGGGTTTTAATATTTAATGAAATATCAACTCACTTGGGTGAAATTCACGAAATGATTGAATACCTATTTGAGGAATTTCCTAACTTCTCAAAGTGAGATATTATACTAAAGCACTATGTTAATTTCATGCAAAAATAATGAATCACTACTGGTAACAGGTGACATGAAACGATATAGATTGCTATTTCATCTTAGATGTATAACTTGAAGATTACAATATGATTTAAATTATCTCAGAAATCATATTATAATCATAGTTGGTGAGCATAATGATTCAGCTATCGTTTTAGAACTAAAATAAAAGATTTGATTATTGATAATCCCATTATTTCATAATTTATTCTTCAGTGTTAATCAATATATTAAACGTACGACATTTTGTTTTTACTTTTAGCGAAAACCATAACCAACGTTGATATAGTCGTTTACTATCGGTATTTTCTATGTTTATTATCTAAAATCACTTATCTATACAGACGATGAAAAAAAATATATTTTCATAATTTCATTGAAATATTTCAAGGACAGTTGAAATTGCAATTTTGTAATATTTCAAATTCAAAACAACCCTACTCTTAAGTGTTGTTATTATCAAAGAAAAATAAACATTATAAAATACGAATGACCAATGCACACGAAATTATAATATATTTAAATAAAGTATTATGTACGTAGAAAACAATCGTTGTCCCGCCTTTGTAATGTAATAATAATTGCGTCAACTGTTGAAACAGCTGTTCCGGCCCCGTTTTAATGGAGATTATTACGTACGAGTGCAAACACAAACATTTCGCTCGGTTGATATTTTGACAAAACGATATCGTTATTATTCATTTACCGCGAAGACACACCAGTGGTTTGTGGGCACGGTAGTAAGTTTTTACGCGTTGGTTCGATGATTATTCTCACCGACGACGTCGAGCTCACGACACGTTTTTTAACGTTTTCACGATGAACGTTCGTGACGAGAAAAACCTCGATAGTTTTTGCATTTCGAATGTGCTTTTTCAAAAAAAATAAAAAACACATACGCAAAAAAACCGGTATAATTACGTACGTATACAATGACACCACGTTCGTATGACGTGCATTATTCCGCTGTTTTTTTGTTTTTTTTTTCGACGGTGATTTATCACACGATCATTTCGCTTTAAGACCATAATATCGGGATATTTAGGTGCCTCGACACGATCGCACTTCAGTGTAATCCAGCGTGGCGAATCGTACGCCGCACACTGTGAACGTCCGCCGTGCAATGGTATGAAATATTTCGAAAAAATAACGTTTTTATTTTTTTCTTTCCACTTCTCTTCGCCGTCCGCATTTACACACGCGATTTTTTACGCACACGTCATCTCTTTAAACAACGTATCGAATTATCATCTGTCATTTGTTTTTCAATGATTACGGGTTTGTATTTTTTTCTTTCTTTCTTTCTTTCTTTATTTTACATTTTACGTTTTACCCCGGCAACGATAAACGCGTACGATAATCAAATTCGTTGCCTCTACATTATACACACGTACTGCTACGGTGCAACAGCCAACAGCAGCATTACCGTTTGGGCGTGTAAATCTTCGTTTTTTTTTCCGCTTCGTCACCTATCGCGCCACGGTAACCCAAGTAACTGTAGCAATGGAAAAAGAGAAATATACAACGTCTCATTATTTTACGTTTTTTTTTTTTTCATTTTTCTCCCCCTCTCTTTCTTTCTATCGCAGTATATCTCTCTCTCTCTCTCTCGCTCCGTTCCTGTACATTACGTTTATATTTATGTTTTTTGTTTGCATCATTAAAGAGGCACAAGAGAGCTGAAATGGTTGTTTACAGTTAAGGTCGGGGACGGACCGGCAGAATGATTTGACATCCTTAATGTCCGTTATCCTCCCGTTCCCTAACCTGATATTAAGGAACGTTTTAATGATGTCCCGGACTTGCACCCTATAATTCCTCATTCAAAGCACTGACACTCCCAACGACTATTTCACCTACATAATTTATAAGCGTATTTAATTTTGTTTGTATACGGAAAAAAAAAAAAGAAAACAATCTATACGCCAGCGACGACGACATTCTTCGCCGAGTTAAAATATTATATACATACAAATATCCGTCTATCTATCTATGTATGTACATATAATATATTCATACGCGTTATACTGTAATCATCAACGTAAATAAACGGTCTAAAAAAATAAACGTTGTATGCCAGGTCGTTCTGTTTAGATTTCACTAATAGAAAGGCAGTGTTTAATCCAGGTGTACGTCAGGGATGGCAACTGCGCTCCCCCCTAAAATTTTGTTTGCCCCCCCCCCGGTTAAATTTCGGTAAATAAATTATTCATTTGCCAATTAAACAATTTGAATGGTCTAGGTACATATTACACGGCCCGTTAAAAGAATATAATTGGAAATTCCAATCGGTATCACCGATATCGGTCGGTCACTATAAATTTATCAGATTACAAGACGTCTTTTATGTTTGTTGCTTCACGGAAAGTAAAAACATACGGATATCCAATAACTTGAAGCGAATATTGGCTATGAACATCTGAAAAATATTATCAGAATCCATTTTACGTATTCCAATAACAGGAACGCCGGCCGTAGAAAGATCGTTCAGTGTGATGAATAGAATCACGACAAACCTTCGTAGCCGAATGGGACAATATACTCTTCAACACTGTATGAAAATAAGTGTAGGAGGTGATGAAGATCCGCCAATTGAATATGCCGAAGAGGTGATGGATTTATATGCAACAAAAACAATTTAAAAAAAAATACTCGCCGCATACGCTTTATATGATAATATTAATTTTAACACATTTTTAAAATATTAAATAATTTTAATTGTGTTTTACAGGCTTAACTGCAATTATTATAATATCAATTAGGTAAATAAAGTAAAGTTTAATGATTTGTATTACCTATATTAATTACACATATCATAGTGCCTCCGTGGAAAAAATGTCTGTATTCAACACTGACTAGAGGTGTATCGCGTTGTCGGGTTGTTGTGTTTTTTTCCCATTTAAATAAAATATATTATATTATGCGACGCGTGCGTAAAAATCGCGTCGCAATATTTACACGCGTCGAACGTCGGTCGTGTCAACTCGATCGCCGAATATCGCACGTCGTTTGACTGCGTTAAGAATAATATACCATATAAATGCGTATCTATTTGAATAAACGTGAATGTGAATGACGTTCTCTGGATTTTCGAACAGTTTTTGGTTCCACAAAATCAGTGTGTACCATAGTCGTTACTGAGATGAATAAAAAAAAAAAATTAATAAATAAATATATAAATAAATAAAAACAATAATTAATAAAATTATAACCAAGACCAAGCGTATTATGTTCTTACAAATACGTTCCATTTAGAACACATTAAATTATAATAACTTGTAACTGTTTTATACGTATTGAACGCTTAAAACATTGTAAAATTTGCTTTTCCAATGACAATCCAATTTTCAATGAAATCGTACGATATTATGTCAATTAGGCCAATAGCAAAGTGCACGTGTTGATACCGCTGTGACAGATTATCGACAATGCAACTTTCAATAATACTTTTTACTTATCGACGTCACTTTTGTTCATCATTAAGTGTGTTAATAGATTATTACAGCATATTACTGTTTACGTTTTAGGCTATAATATTCTGTATCTAATAAACGTTAAAAAGTCTTGATACAATATTATTATAGTTAATTTATAATTTATTAATACGGAACTAGCCATAGTGCAAACACCTGCGTTTAAAACATTTAATAATATTAGTGAAATACCGATTTATAAGTTTGAATAACTTGTAACTATATAAATCCATAAAAATGACTTGATATTTGAGAAATTAATGGATTGAATGCAATCATACTCATTCTGTTTGAGAATATTAGAACAGCACCGATTACCCGAATGACTTCTAAACATCATTACTTGCAATGCCACGTTATCGTCAGACGTCGAACGACCAACAAAAATAAATTCTGACCGCTCATTCGTGCTCGTTAAAACACGTAAGTTATGTACATTTGGCCTATCGGAATACGATGAGCTAAAACACATGGTTTACGACAGTCATCTTAGTCTTTGATAATATTAGGCTTGGCGATTATTTCACGGGACTTTTGCCATCTGTAGTGTACGCGATATAAAACAAAAATACTATAATAATATAATTATTATTATTATAAACATAATTAATATTTGTATTATGTCGGTAAATCAAGTGGTCGCGTTCATCACGCGTACGCGAATACGAGGCGAACCATCGACTGTAAAAATTGTTGCGAATCTCGTTATACGCGTAGCCTGAAAATAGAAAATGCACACGTTAGTCTATTACCGGGCATTGCGTGAGGCGTGTACGTGTACCGCGTGTGTGTGTGTGTGTGTGTGTGTGAGAGGCCAGCAAGTGTGTGTGTGTTTTTTTTGTTCACATTGCTCACCGGAGAATTTCATGTTGCGCTTCCGACGTTATATAAATCATAGTCATTAACGGCTAGTGCCAGTGGATGATGACTCGGCAAATATCCGATGACTGGAGATCGTGCTGTGAAGTTTATCTTTCTGTGTCGAAAAAAAAAATTCATAGTCATCACTACTACCGCCATCCAAAACCACATATTTCTACCTATACGCTTTCTATACGTGTGCCTGTACGTAAAAAAAAAAACAAAATATATATATATATATATATATATATACATACTATCATTATGTACGTACGTGTATATACATATATGCATGTACAGTACACACACGCGCACGGACGCGCGCTCGCGTTAGAAAAGGAATAAGTTCCCTCTAAACGCTGTCATCGCGCCTCTACGCTGTCATTACCTCATTTTGATATCCGTTTTTTTTTTTTTTTTTTAATTTTTTTTCTCTACTCCACAGTCGGTCCCCGCCGTATCCACCACCTCTGTTGACGGAATGGTCTACTTGCCCCCGCGTCACAGTCACCGTCACCGACGTCGTCGTCAAAACTCTAATATAACGTATAATAATAATAATAAACGAAAAAGAAAAAAAACCGCGTACACACACACACACACACACACATCACTCGTATGATATATATTTATTTATACGCTGGCGTAATGAAAAGAATGAACATCATTATAAAAATAACATGTGGCTCAATGGTAGTCATTACGGCTCGCGCTGCAGACCCTGGCTGCGGAATACACATAGGACGTTCGTATGTATATAAGTATATAAGTGCATGATATCATACACACACATTTAGACACACACACACACACACACATGCATGCATACGCGCGCGCGTGGTGCACAGTCGTACAAAGTCCTTCTGAATGAAAACGAGGGGGGAAAAAAATGAAATAAAATAATAAAACCGAACGCGCACACATAGGTAGTTTGACATCGCGTGTAATTAGTGTTCGGGCGATATTCATCTGCATGGCGCGGGGTTGTTATACTGCAGCAGTACGGTTCACGATTTAATTGCGATTTATTACTACGTAAACGTAGTATACGAATATAGGTGTGTATTTCACGTTGTGTGCGCGTGCGTTATTATATACGTGTACCTACGTCGTCGTCAGTATCGTGGCCAGTGATATATTAACCACGGGCAAATACATAACATTAGACACCCCCCGCCCCCCTAAAACCTTTTTTCAAGATTTACACAATTTAAGAGATACTAAATGTATCAAAGCAAGTTAGTTAGTTAAAAAATTACAAAAATAAAAAAGTTATTATTAGTTTTATTTGACATTTATATTAACTACCTACAAAGTTTTATAACTGCATAAGGATATGTTGTTGGGTTGGTCATAAGAGTTTTATTTCATTATTATTATTTTTTTTTTCTTTGTCTTGACACTCAGTACATACATTTTAATCATTTTAATAAAGCAAAATATATTACATTTATATGTTTATTGATTAACTTCACTATAATTACATTTAAAATGTGTTATAATTTTTAAAATAAAATTGAAATACATGGCAGATACAAGAACCATACTTTTATAATTGTTTATGTAATGTATAAGATTATAATATGTAAGACTTTTTTTTTGAAAATAACTAAATTGGAAAGTAAAAATGAAGTATTCGTAATAAATCGTGTATACGCGTACTCGATGTACGTACGCACATTATACACGTGTGCACGTGTACAGTGCATTGCTGCGGGTACGTTCAATATTGCTATATACATAGTACCATGAATATATTACACTTTACATTTATATCTATGTACAAAACCTTACGGTGTTATAAACTTCACGACTCTTCTCCCCCCCCCCTCAAACTCCGGAGGGTTTCGCGTTTGATTTTAGTCTGCGCGAAGAAAGTTATAGCTTATATTAGATATATATAGCTATATATGATTATATTTATAGGAGAGAAATCGCCTCGATTCCACGTGACGTGAGGACGTGATTACGCGAGAGAGCTCCGCGAAAATAATTATTTTTAAAATAGATTCATAATGACACACGGTTTTTTCGCGATTTTTCAAGCCCGCCACCGTCGTCGCCGGACACGACGTTTCACCTTTCGGAAAGACTAATAATAAATAATAAATAATAATAAAACCGGAGAATAATAACGTTGTGACTTTACACATTTCCGTACCTCGAGATCGATGCGTCAGGCGCCTCACATCGTCTACATTGGCCGAGGCTTTGCAGAACTCTGTCACCGTAATAATATCACATCAGACGGAGCATTGTGTCGAACGATTCGCCAACAAGTGGCAGAGAGTTATACACATGCGAGCTTGACAAAATAATCGTTTTCTCTTTCTCTCTCTCTCTCTCTCTCTCTCACTAACACATGCACACTGCGATTGTCTAACGTCATTGTGTGTTTTGATTTATCCTAAAATATTCAACATATCGACATTAGTTTTCTACGAAAAAATCACAGCGGTTCGCCGTTTTCAAATAGTTCACGTATAGTCTTAATCGACTCTTATACCCCCGAGACAACGTTTGTTCCATTACCTGCCCTCGTCTCCCGAAGAAAATCGTTTTGAAATCACCGAGTTATCGTTGGAATAAATACGGTAACGAGTCGTGGGCTGGAGAAAAAATAAATTAAAACAGTTTCCGGCCGTACAAAAGTACTGTTGGATATGTTGCCGAGACGCCAGCCGTGCAAAGTCAGCCGCCAGAAAGATACCGGGTATGGAAAAAAAGAAAATACAAAATACAAAACGAACATTTTCACAGATCTCTGTGATTTTGATGACACGTCGAGTCGTTGTCTCGTGATTAAAAAATCACTTATTATACACACATAGTACGTACCGATTTCATAACGAAAAATTTCGTTTTTTAATCATAAATGTGTACTATTTAAATTGAAAATTGTAAATTCTAACCCTTAAGAAGGCGCGTGCCTTTTTTTATCGTTCATGATCGCGTAGGGATCCTATTAGACCCTATTTTTAAAAATGAGTAAAATATGCATAAACAATTCAATTTTTCAATTCAAAGACAAAATGAGTTACTAAATGGTATATTAAAAGGAATAAATGTGTATATTATAAATACTAAATTGACTAAAAATAAAGCTGCTACTACGCAAATGACTTAAAATTATATAATAAAAAAAAAAAAAAAAAAAAAACTTATGTTCAAGATTCCTAAAAAAATGCAGACTCGTAAAAAGAAAATTATTTAAACTTCAAGTTCTATTTCAAAGACGATGTATAAACGCTTTTACTACATTAGAATTTTTCTGGAAACTATGTGTTTCAAGGCGCGTGGAGACCCAAATTCAGTTTTAACGACTGTTTATAAGCTTTAAAACGTTTTTGTTTCAAAAATATGTAATTAATAAAAATCAATTCGAGTTACAGACCGACGACGCTTATATGACTCAGATCCGACGTAGGCTTTTATGTGAATATTACGTTCACCTGCCTACCCGGCGCCAAATAGTTTCACTCTGGTTGCAGTTTTCGATTTTCATTAGTTCTATAGTCTCAAATGTAACGGGAGATTACATTTCAAAACTGTATTCGTATTAGTTGTGGGAAATTTATGAAATCACGTTAAAATCTAGAGTAACATTTTTGACTTGAAATTTTTTTTTCGAATTACTAAAAAGTTATAAAATGAGCTTGAGAAAAAAAAATTCTCTAAAAAATACCAGAGATTCGAAATAACAATAAGTGTATCTATTCGACAGCACATGATATTCATATTATGGACTATACATTTCACCTCAAAAAACAAAACAAAAAACAAAATAACAAACACAAAAAATAAAATCTTAGAAGACATAATAAGCCTGAAAGATAATTTCACTGTTTTTTTTTTTTTCGTAAAACTTTTATAGGTCGTAGACAATTTTCCTTACATAAATAATGAGTGGTAAATATTTTATGAGGATTTAACGAGTGAAATCAACACGAAAATTACGGCTAAAATGTCATTATAATTGTATTTTTTTTTCTGCGCACCAACGTAAACGATCTGTTAAAAGTATCATTTTTTTTTTTTTTGTTTCAAACTAATATTTATCATAGATGATACGCGTGTAATAAATATTTTCATATTCATTTACTTTCATAATCATTGTTAATTTCCAAACCAAATACGTGCAGGTACACATTTTATTATTATTATTATCATTTATTTATTATAATTATTTTTTTTTTCGAGAACACTCACTTGTCACCTCAGGAATTCCCATGTTCGTCAAGTGGTTAAACGGCATGACCGCGCGTTTTCGGGGAACACCGCAGGGCATGCCGGAAAGCGTATAGGTTTCCACACGATTTTTACCAAACCGCAACGCTTTGCATACTAAACCGTTACAAGGCCACGTGCAGTTGATAATCTGAAATTTTAATACGGCTTCAAAACCGTGATGACTAATCACGAAAAACCTGTCAGCGATAATGCGCACGAGCGCCTCGGAGAATTTCACGTTGGTTTCCGGGAAATTATGTTTTGTACAAAAGACCGTGTGGGTATGCCCACGCGTTTCTATGAGCTCAATTTGCTGCTACTGAAATACGCACACGCACACACGCACGCACGCAATAACTAACCGACTTAAACGGTTTGTTCCTCCGTCACTTTTGGGTATGCATAATTTTAAAACATAATATAAACGCGTTCAAAAACGTGAATGAATCAAATAAAATAAAAAAATATGTATATGCACCATTATTAGTTTGTTTGTCTCTGTAATATGATATCTGGGATAAATTTGAGTTTGATTTAAAATTTCAAAAATTCCAAGAATTGGGTTTCGACGTACTTTTGTCGACTACACGACTCGGAGATGTCGGAATACTTTCCGAGTACCTGAGTACATGAGGGAGGTCCCGGCATGCGAACATTGGAAAAACTCGGCTCACGTCGGTCTAACCTTTTGACGTTACTCAGAGGATATTGATGTGGACGTCGGTTGAATGTTACTTTACTCTTATTTATAAAAATGAATTATTAAAATAACGAAACGATTTTTTGTTTTCACAAAAGGTACACATAACCAAAATATTTATTTTATTTTTCGTTTGTCTACAGTTAATCTTTTCGCTATATTATTATATACAGTTTTAGAAAGAAAATAAGAAGAAATAGGAATGGATGAAAAATACCTTAGAATAATATTGCCAACTTTTTGTGATCCACGACTTAAGAATATAAATGTCATTGTAAAAACTCTGTGAAATATTGATAAGTGCTTTAATGCATAAAGCACGTGTGTAAGAGTGGTGCCTTGCCAAAAGTATATGTTCAAATTGGTAAACTGTAAAGCACTCGACCATTAACACGTCCGAGGTTAAGCCATTTTAGAAATCGATGTCTCCAAAAATTATAGCAACAGGTCATATTTCTTCTTCTGGCACTAAACAAATCTATCCATGTTAACGATGTAGGCACACGGTTCACTGTGGTGCTGATGTAGTATGGTGTACGACGTTGGAACAAAAATTAAAAGTAAAAATATTTTTATCCAAACATTTTGACTGTATTGTTTGAAATTTGAACTTCGATGTGAAAAAATCTAATTAAGTTTAAATATCCCTCAAAAAGTATTAAATAGCGGGTAAAAATGTAAAATATGCCCTGAAAACAAAAATTACTCAAAATATGCATATATATGCAAAACGAAATTTCAAAAATAGCTTTGTAAAAGCATGAAACGTATTTGTTTCGTACTCTGCCATTTTCGTAACCGTGCAAAACAAAATATATGCAAACGCTACAAGTCCTCTGCCCTACTTATTACGGTAAATACTTATATACCTACTAATTTATATTAACACACATAATATTATCCCTTTGATAATGATTTCGATTTAATTTTTTACAAAAATAATGTATAATATGGTATAATAGTCTGTTATCACGTATGAGAAAAAACTAACATACTTTTTTTTTATGACGCGTATAACGATTAAACGAGCCAAAAACTCGCGTTTTCTTAGATTTTGTTCGGGGGGCGGTAGATTGGGTCCGAGAGACTGAGCCTCCCCCCCAGAGACATGCCTGAAATAAACACTGTTTCTAGCGATGGCATCGTAAAACCGCGACGACGACCGTGCGTGGCACTGTTGCACTGCGCCCCGGTGACACGACGTGGTATTTGGTCCCACGGCTCGTCGGGTGCGTTTTCGGGGCGAAACCGAGAAACGCACTTCTCGAATAAACAACTATTTTAATCCAATCAAAAGAATATTATATTCGTACGTTTTTCGAATCGGCAGTCATAATTATTATTATTATTATTATTATTATCATCATCATATTTTCGCGTCGTGTATACATTCATAGTCGTCGCGTCGCCGTCGTCGTCGTTTGACGGGACGACGACGACGCCGAACGTTGTCATAAATTACATCGCGGACACGAGACAATGACAAATAAATCATCCGGACGTCAGGGCGCGTAAAAAACGGCTGAATTTCACTCCGATAAACTTTACACTTCAATCATCAATATTAAATAAAGACAAAACGAAACTGACGTCTAAACCGTCGGGCATAAACGATAATAATAATTATAATTATTATTATTATTATTATTATCATCACTACTGAGCGCAGAGAATGCATAATGAATTGTGATCATAATATTTATTATCATTGTTATCATGATACTACCGGGGTTTCGCGACGATCGAGTGCTGCACGGTTTAAATACAAAAAAAAATAAGTAAAAAATTTTGAAAAAAAAATACCTATCGATGAACGATTTGATTTTTTTCTCCTATCTCTCTCTCTCTCTCTCTCTCTCTCTCTCTCTCTCTCTCTACAAGTTGTAAATCCCTTCGACTACGTTGACCGAGGCGCGTCGCATATTTCGATAAAACTAATAATCGCTCTGCTCATTGCTCGGTTCTGTTTATTTCCTGTTGAGTGTTTTGTTTCGATTCCACACAGTCGGGTCTTTGTCGAAAGCGAGAAAAAACTTTTTTTTTTTTTTTTTACCACGCAAAAACCGATTGTCTGACGACGACACGTTTTGCGTCGTATTCGCGCACACGCACTCGGACGACACGCGGCCACACTCGTCGTCTGTTATTGTGATCGAACGAGCGCGCGTACGATAAATCACCGTCGATTTCAAATACCACGCACGAGGATCGACACGTTTGTTCGCGATCTTCCGACCTATTTTGTAATCGATCAATAGTCGTCCGCGTACGCGACACACGACGGGTGACGCCCGTGAACTCGCTGCCGATACGAGTGAAAACCAGATTAAAGCTGCGGCCCCACACACAGCGATTCTGCGATTCTGTGTTTCGAGCGTTTCTGCGATTTTACTCTCGCGATGTCCACTGGCGATTTTGATAGGTATCTGGTAAAGTACGTGACAAAGTAAAATTGGAGGCCTTGTTTTATTGCTATTATATCACTTTGAATGACTTTTGTGTGTAGTATTTCAACGAATACCGGGGACGCAATTCACCGTACCCGCTAAAAACACCGTGCGAGTGCCTACACCACGAGAACGAACTTCCATTATTGTTGGCCGCGACGACCGCGAACACGTATAATAAACGTGTGCGCGCCGCGTGTGTTGTACGTATTTATGTTTACGCACGCCCGAGTCTTTTCAACGTGTCTGCATAGGATTTATCAGTTTTTCGTGGATCGCATTACAAAAGAAAAGTCGTTTTGAAACACGACTTTTCGTACCAACTAATTTTTATGAGGGTCGTTTTCCCGCGTGCGCCCACACACGACCCGCATATACGCGCGTAAAACGTTATCAGAAGACAAAACCGTACGCGTAATCGTGCACCTCGCACGGCGACCTGGAGCACGTGAAATCGTCGCCGTGACCGAATCGTGTTTTCGACTTTCTACGGTTTTTTCTCGTCTCCGTGACGTCATGAAATAATGATCTCGTTCTCGCGACGCGCAGATACCGCGCGACATTTAACTCAGAAGTCGTTCGGCTCAGCAGCCGGCTGATATTGGACCAAGACACCTATGGCCGGAAACGCTGCGGATTGTTCCGCGTATATTTTATTTTATTTTATGTTTTTTCTAGATTTAAAACTAAAATTCCTGATTTTCAGTGATAATGACAGCGATTTTACCCTTAGCCTATAGTTATTTTGCGGTTTTTTAATTATTTGTTTAAATATTGCGTATGATATTTTCGTCGGATACATTTTCAGACCGTCAAAAATATTCGTCCAAACGAGCCAATTAATTTCTACGTTTTCGCCTTATGTCGTTTTTATTTTTTAGTTTTTGAAAAAATTCTAGCCCGAGAGCAGTATGACGCGTACAATATTACTAAATATCATGAACCACGTGTGGTAACGACAATAAAATTACGACGCTTATTATAGTAATACGCACGTGGGTCCGTGAATGAAACGGGTACATAGTATTATAATAGTTGTAATCCTTTAACCATTGGGCCTTTCATTCCATTCATACTTAGCACATAAAATAAGACGTGTCGTCTTTGCTTAGCACCCCCTACCAAACTCACCCCGCAGGCCCTGGAGACAGATCAGCAGGGAATCCCTCAAAGACATTCGTCTGGGCAATACGTATATTACACTATAGGTGTACGGTCGACCATCGATAACTCAATCGTTGGATAATTTGAAACTTTCGGTAATGGCCGGTCCCTTGAGGGTCTCGCGGTCATTTTAACTAACGTTTAGGAATTTAGGATATAGATCAGTCGCCGACAAGTGACGGATCAAAGTTTCGTCCGTTTGGACTCTTATCTTAATATCAAAGTGCAGTCATCGAATAAATATTCCTGTCAACTACCGTTAATAACTCACTTTCGTGTATGAATTCAACTATAGTTTTTCTTCGTATCTATCGAATAATCGTACGTATATTTGTGTCATAATCGTCGACAGTCCGAATATATTTGTCGTGCTTTGATATTGCGCTCCTCTTAGCAATTCGAAATTTTTCATAACTCCCTTTAACATTGATCCAGAGTTGACTGTATTCAATTCATAAAAATGATCAATAATTTACTCTCTGTTCTGTGACGCTCTGCGTATCACGCAAAAACATTAAAGTCCGTATGAAATGAATATAACCACACACTGACTTGTGTTTTGCTTCTATGCGATGATCATTTAACTTACACATACTACTGCGCTTTTTCAAGTTCTAATTAACGAAAAATCAATTCCATTCTGCACGACTGCACATTACTATAAACAATTTGATAAGTAACTATCATCACTTTTTTCAATTACTTTTGATTCACGGTTAAGAGTTGAAATTTGTGGTCGAGTTAGAGTTAGGGTGCCACCGAACGTTCAACAGTGTTTCCGAGGGATTGAAAAAAGTTTAGGAACCGCCGATCTCCATCTCTGTCACTGCCTCGTCTTACCTCTAAATTAAGCTGTAAGATATTATAAAACAATATTATGGTAGTTAATGAAATGTAAACTAGTTTAAAATCAAATTTTTTCTGGGAAAATTACGTCTTTAAATTTCTAACATTACTTAAGATTTGATTAGAGACCCCGGTAAATCCGTTTTCCCTGATCCGACAATACTTAGACACGTCCTATTATGCCATACGATATAATGGTTTTCAGTAATATTATAATTACTACAAATTGCTTCGTTATACTTTACAGTGATGATTATCACAAACACAACACACACACACACACACACACACACACACACACACACACACACACACAAATGGTAAATACAAGTACGTGCAGCGACGGGTAATAATAAAACACGATCTGGCGCACAGATATTTACGTACATTGAATTATATACACAAGTATACGACGCGTCTAGACGATCCGGCGACGACGCGACGGAGCCGTTTTATTCAGCAGCGCGCGTTTGTTTTCTTGGTTTACAATAACACCTGATGATAATAACAATAATTGTCGTCGTTATACAATTACACATATAATAATAATAATAATAATAATAATAATAGTATAATATGACCACCGTCGGTCGTCGGGTGTTGAATGGGTACGCGACAACAACAACGACGACGACGACGAAAAAAAAAGTAAATAATAGTAAAAAGTAAATAATAACAATAATAATAATAAAACACACGCGCGTCTCGAATGCGCGCGCGCGCGGGGATCGCCTTCACTCGCGGCCGTGTACGGTGCAAAGCCAAGTGCAACATTATATTATTGTCGGCCGCGGCGGCGGCGCCGAAACCGCGTCATTGTCGAAATTAGAATAGGAAGAGCGGTTCAATGGCTTCAATTGTATTGTGCCTATATTATAATATCAAACGCCGCGCCGCACAAAACGGGACCGCCGCGGACGTAATATTTATACATAATATATATATATATTTTTTTTTCATTCAAACGTTTAATAAATACGCATTCGTGTGTGTGTCTGCGCGCGCGCGCGTACGACACCGTACGGGCCACAGGTATAGTGCTACTCTAAAATATAATAACAGGTACACGGCTATGTATTACTATTATTATATTATATTATATTATATTGTATTATCCGTACTGCTTTTACTATAATAGTGCACACGCACCACTACTAATAAATAGTGTGTGTGTGTGTGTGTGTGTGTGTGTGTGTGTGTGTGTGTGTGTGTGTGTGTAGAGTACCTATACACTAATAGTAGTGGTGGGTACCTGATAATGAAATAAAAACCGACCGGTGTGTGTGTATTGTGGCGGGCGCACGCGCGCGTTTGTATCGATGAAAATGATTGTGTACACTCGTCACAAAAACACAATCGTTACCATAACGAAAATATAATAATATCCTTATCCGCATTGTTCGCGCGCGACGCGTCGCTGCTAGTACGCTACCGAAAACGACGGTGGCGACGACGGCGACGACGACGACACGTCGAAAGCGTGGCGCGTGCGAAGTTGTTTGACGGACACCTCCCCCGGGCAGATGGGGCATATTATGCGTCCGAAAAGGACGACGGATCGATGATCTACGAGCGCGAGTAGGCTTCTGCGATCTTCGATCGAACCGACGACGCGCTCGACGACCCGGCGGGTAGGCGAGATCGGCGTCTACCCCTCCTCCCCCACAACGGTTGGCGCCCCTCCCTGTATTCATACGTGCGTGTGGTCCGACGGCTGAAAAACGCTACAGCACGTGAGTGGTTGTACGGTTGCCGCTTTGAAAATAACTCAAACTATAAAACGAATAATAATTCGTGTAATCTAACATTAAAAAAATACAAAAATACTTGCTTTTTAAATTTAAAAAAAAAGCGATTAAATAAATAGTAATAACAATTATTTAACTTGAAATAATAAAAATGAAAGCTATATAAATATTACTACCGGCACACGTGAAACACACAACGACACAACGACACTGGAATGCCATACCTAACCACACGGAATAATGAACATTTAAAAAAATTTCATTCGAAACTCAATACAACAGAAGGAGCCCTTCACTTCGAAATCGGGAAAATAACCAAAAACCGCAGGCTAAAGCCACGTCTTACACAAGATATCTTGCTACCTCCAAAATCATCACCATCTTCATCTTCAGCATCGGTATCATCAGAACATTGACCTAACAAAACAACTTATAATCATTATAAGTACATTTTGTAAAGTTCAAACAATTTATAAATTATCTCATACTCTATTGTAATACTCTTATACACTATATTGTTTAAAACAAAAAAATTGTAAAAAAAAAAACAAAGATTGTGTTGAAACAATAAAATTTAATAAAAAAAAAATAAAAAATAAATATTATCACCAGAATCCGAATTCACCAGAAGAACGTTCTAAAGTACTAGTCGTTTTTTTATTTAAATCAGTAATAAACAAAATGTAAAGAACTAAAACTCGGCCGACTGATATTCGAGTGAAAATACAAACCGATGAACGAATATTTAGTGGAAACTTTAGGCTCGTGGAGCCCTGATGAAAAATGGTGCCTGGGGGGAGGGTGGGGCTATCCGTCAATGCAGTCGGTGTCAAAGAGCATATAAACATGTTATATTTTGAATATTAGCCACCGTCGCGTTCTAAATACGGAAAACGGCATGTAAAAAAAAAAAAAAATTATTAAACGTGTTCACGGTCCCTGTAAACGAAGCGACATGCGCGCGTCTTGTCATCACGTCGTATCGCCGATATCGTCGACACGAGATATCTCAAAAGACCACACGGCACGGCCGGACGCGAACAACGAAACTGACGAGATTTTTATTACTTATCTGCGTGACGATGAATAATGGTCTTCGTGCGTCGGTCGTTTTCGCCGGATTCCGCTGAACCGGATTAACACGACGACAATGATCCTGACAGGGGTATAACGTTTTCATAACACACGCGCATAGACGGTTAGACTTAACCTGAAAAAATATCGCGACGCCGTGATGCGTGCAAAAAAAAAAAAATAATAATAATAATCACCATTATGCGAAGAATCTGAAAACGCGCAGACGGTTCACGCGAAATATCCGACCTAAGCAAACACGTCGACGGGTTTCAAAGCATCGAAACGTGAAAAAAAATCATACCACGCGAAACAGCACGACGTGACGATATCGACAACGGTGTTGAAAACATAACTCGACGACGTACAGTGTTTTCTGCAGATCCGTAAAAATCCCGCGACAAAGTTCACTTTCCATGGACCGTGCAAGGCCGTGGAGAGAAAAATCAGGCCCAGGGGAAGTAACGCACGGGCCCCCATTTTGTTCCACATTCACATAAAGGTTCGATATTTCCAATTAAAAATTAAAATATAACACTATTTAAAATCGTTTTTTGTACGTATAATATTCAATTTTAAAATTATAAAAACATCTTTTTTTTCAGGTTATTTGTAATCACTAAATATTTTAATATTATTTATTTGAAACGTCCAATGTACAATATACGTAGTAACATAGATAAATAACCGGCTGCAATCATATTATGTTCAAAAATACGAAATCCAATTGTAATACAATTTTTACTAGGAGTTGACGGAATGCTCATGGGGGCCCGGATTTTTCTAATTTCCGTAAAACCAATTTTTTTTTTTTTAATTTTCTGGTTTTTGTACCAGGCTCCAATGAAAATCCCGGGCCCGGTTATAAACACCCCCGACCCCCTCCCTCTCGTCAGATCTGCGTGGATGCCACTCAGTGCAGTTTATTTCCAAAACGCGTTAATCGCGAGACGATCGATAGGTCACGATATTGTGCCCAGAGCGTTGGTGCTATTGTCATTTTCAATTCATCTCTTTCGTTCGATTTCGACAGGCCACAACGTCGATCTCCGAAACTGTCGTCTATTCTCGACATAGGTTTTAGGTCAGACTATAAGTATGGTTTTTTCGTCACTTCCGTCTGATTATAATAGCCGCGGGGTGGTTGAACTGTGTAAAAATTGGAAACAGTCAATGTCGCTTCCGACGATTGGTACACGCGTGTTTATTTTTCGAAATACGTCGTCTGCTATTGACTGTTCGAAAAATTGACGTTGAGTTTTCAAAAAAACACGCTCAGTCGTCGGCATTATCTCGATCGGATGTGAAAATTGGTGAAAATAACAATTTTAATAATTCAAGCAACGTGCTATAAAAGTGACTGATATTCAAAACCGTGTAAATCGCACGTTTGAATTGTACGCATTCATAACTGTATTTATGTACATATTTTACGCATTGAAATCGATAACAAGTTTATATCGACCGGTAAAAGGCAAAAGGGGCTAGCGGCATCACATATACTTAGGGTTGTAAAATTTCATGAAATTTACTTTTTTATTTCCATGAAAAAAATATTTTTTTATTTCCAAGTGAACAATTTTTAAAAGTTGGTTTGTTGTATGAAATAAAGAAAGTATGTAACATAGTTACATACATAATACATTATAATACATAAACATAGACATATAAAAAACTAGATAACCGACTATAAGACAATATTGAAGTCAGCCATATGCCAACAGGGAAAAATTGCATGATTAATAATATCACGTATTATGTATATTGTATATATTTGTAATATATATGATATTATTATGTCATATAAATATATAATTATACTAGCTGAACCCGTGCACTCCGTAGCCCGTTAAAAATCCTACCTCTTGTATGTTTCAAACTGTGTGTTAAATTCGTTACCTATCTGTGATTATGCTAGCAGTATATTTTCATACGTAAAATTAGATAGCTGAATTACTTGGCGTTGCCCGGGGGAAAAATTGTGGTTTATACTGTAAGTGATAGCCGCTTTTTTTCGTCGAATTTTTAATTTTGATAATGCTCATACGCATGTGCAGATGACAACTCTCTCTGTCAGATGCATATAAAAATTTAGCGAACGCATGCGCATTAAAATAAAAAATACGACGAAAGAAAGCGGTGAATACAACATAATATCTACATTGAAATAGGTTGACAACTAATAAACATCATACCTCGCGTTTTATACTAAACTTAAAAAAAAACTACGTTTTTGAAAAGTCATTTTTATTATTTTGAAAAAATGCTACATAACTACTGATTAACCAATATTTCTTTATAAACAATATTATTAGTTTTTCACCAGGGGCATATACGTATAAGTTTTTTTCTGAGCTTACACGGGAGCAGGCAACATAAAATTGTCCATGAGTGAAGCTGATGTCAATTTCTGCAACACACCGTGTGTATGTGTGTATACGTGTGTGTAGCTCAGTCAGAGTGGTTGGGTTCGCCGCGCAAATCTGACGAGCTACGTGGTGATGGTGGAGTGTGTATGGTGTGTATATTTGTGGTGTGTACTTAAACTATGGAAAAAGGTAACTAATAATATATAAAAAATGGTAAAACAAAATGTGGACACTAGTGTTGCTGTATTATGGTAATAATTAACAATAAATAAAATTCACAGCAACACTTAATAGTGTAAAAATAATAAATAAACAATAATTACGGCCCTTCTGGCCCAAAACTTAAAATGTATAAATTAAAGAAAGAAAATAAATATAATAACTAAAAACTCACCGTTTATTGGTGCGCAGACTGGCCAGCTGCTACCTGTACCTAACTCTATAATATTAAAATTCACAAAATCGCGGCGATTAACGCACACGTAAAAATAAAAAAAATAGTTCACGGCGATTAGCGCTCGTGGTATAAATATAATAATAATAATAACAAAAAAAGGGCGATTAGCGCGAATATAAAAAGATAATATATAAAAGTAAATAAATGAAAATAAACGGGATTATTGGAGCCCACAAATTAATATCTTATAAACTGCGGCGATACGCGCACGCTTTAAAAGAAAAAGAATATATTTGCACACAGCGGATATTGCACGGAACAAGACAATGGAACAAATATAATAACACACACACAGGCATCGACCTTTACGGTTACATAACTCACGGAATTGCACATTTGCAATTAAAAAATTGTGTGATGTGTGTGGCGTATGTGACCGATATTTTAATTAGGCCGGGTGACCTAATTATCTAATTTATTGTTGCCGTTTTCGCTGGCAACAATACTATAACACTATTGGTAATAAGTATATTATTTATATGTATTATCATCATTATTGTTACTATCGCTATTAATATTGAAGTTATCTGGCGAATCATTGTTATTTTGACTTAATCTGAGTAAACGTCGACGTTTTATTATATTCGATGAACGACCTAAATTAATTTTCCTTTTCATTGTGATACATTTTTATCATTAAAAGAAACGAATAAAAATTTAAAAATTATAGAAATTAAATTAAAATTAAATACCTCTACTTATTATTGGTGCTGTTTACTATTTAAATTCAGGCATCTTGAATATTCGACATACATCGATGCACAAACATTGGGTAGCGTTCCGACTTTTACGAAGCTTCACTTAAAATGTCGGTTGGTCCGTCCTTCGTAGCCACGGAATGCCCGAATGCATTCATCGCGCATAACGCCCGATGTTTTTTTTGGTGTACGGGTGGGGAAAACCTGATCATGGCATAACCATCGGCCGTCGGACACGCTAGGGATCAGGGATCAGGGAGAATAGAATTGTAGTGATTGGGGAAACCCAGAACGTCGCGTTGTCATCATCGCGGTCCCAAGAAAGGTTTTCCATTAGCAACGAATAACGATATGAACAATCACGTAACGTTAATTCGTATACCTTGGTTGATAAATGATACCTCACTGATAAGTTGTTCATAACCAATGTTTTCTGTGTTTTATCGATATATTATTTCTAATCATCTATAAACACGTTTAAAAGAAAAAAAAATATTTTTCATAATCTCATTGAAATATTTCAAGGAGAGTGACATTTACAACCCTACATATACTACGGAATAACCAACAGTCCAAACGAACCAATCGCACGCGCCGGTTTTCTCGTGATCATTTACTAGTGAGATATTTAATTTGTAATTTTCGGGACAAGCGACGTTTACAAACAGATATTGTGTTAAAAACATCGGCATTGGTCAAGCGTTTGATCTACCGGGTCCGCCGTGATCTACTATTAAACAGGTAACGGATAATATGCCTTTTGTGACTAAATACACGGCGATAACGTACGATTAAAGTCTTAAAAAAACCTATTAAAGAAATAAATATCATATCTTATTTCATAGCTAACAGGTCACTACGTCTATCGTCTGTGCATTTAAATGTTTACCATTACCCGAGTCGTGTGTGCGCGAGTACGCAGTGTGTTTTAAAAATGTTAGCATCGGATTTTTATAAAATTATCAATTCTAAAAATTCTAGAGTAGAATTTCTTCGAGACTATTGCCGAAACAACATGAAATTAATAATTGCGAAAAATGTGGCGGTGCCACTAAAATGTGTGTACGAAAAAAGATATTAGCATGTAGAGAATGTAAATCTATCAGTGGCGTAGTAAAAGGGTGTCAAACATTCAAATCAATTCGATCGAATAATTTATTTTTTACCTACACCGTACGTCTTGGAAGATATAAAAAAAAAAGTTTGTGTTTCATAAAAAATAATGTTGTGACCTATTATCATATTTTGAACACGATTTATAGATTTTGAATTTTTGATTAATACTAATTGTATCATTTGTTTTGTGTACTTTAATTTATAGATATTTTTTTTTATTGAATAATAATGTAATATAATATAATATTACATAATATTATGTATAGTAATTTATTTATTTATCTACTGTTTTATCGGTAGATCACACGCTTTACCAATGCCAAAAGATCTCCCGAAAAGTGGTTAAACCGTCGCTTAGCCCCATTTTGGCTTTTATCAGTCGATGTGAGTATAAACGAATAAAATTCCAGACGAAAATCATTTTTTTTTTTTTTTTACATTATTCACGGTATGATTATCGAGTATATTAAAAACGAAGTATAATATGTCAGGTCCTTTAATAACAAACCAAATCTCTATGTGTATACTCTGAGTATTACCTTATGTACTACATCTATATCCATACATACACACACACATATATATATATATATAATATATTGAGTGTATGTGTGTGTGTGTGTGTGTGTGCGTTTGGCCGTTAACATTCCGTCGATTCGGTGAGATCGGAATTTAGAGTGATCTCGTACACGTATGTAGGTAGGCAGGTAAAAGTAGGTAGACGCATAAAATAGCAATGTCCGTCACGGCCGACACCGTGCGCGTATTCATCCGGGCGAGCTGAAATTCGAGTTCTGCAAAACCGGGGAACGATCGGCCCGGCCGCCGGTCGATCGGCAGATTCGATACGCCGCCGACGCGTGCATTATGTACACGGATGAAATCCTCGATTCCGTGTAATCAAATTATAATATTGAATTTCTCGGTGCAGAAAACATCCGCCCCGTACCGGCGGGAGGGCGGTCGGGGTGGAGGGATTGGGGGAAAGGTACGGCAACAATGCGCCGGAGACGGAGATTATGTCGCGAAGTGTCAAACGTGATGGATATCGGGTGCGCCCACGGAGTTTCTGCAGCAGGACGTACGTTCACAAAGAGATTCCGTCTGCGGCAGGACTAGGCCCCGTGGGACGGAAGCCATGGTCACTCACACACACACACACACACACACACACACACACACACACACACACACACACACACACACACACACACACACACACACACACACACACGCACGCACGCACGCACGCACACACACGCACGCACGCACAAGTACGCGCGTGCGCCGTCGTTTAAGTAAATTTTTTGGTCGTATGTTTCCATTTTAATTCGGAAAACATTCGTGGCTCTATAAAAATCTACCAGATAGAAATCGTAAACAATCGTTTGCATACGACGTTAAATAATTCAATATTATATATCCTAAAACGTCTATATAATATTTATGTACAGACGAAACAGCGCGCGCGCGCGCACGAGATGGGCGCCTGCGATCGCGACGACGACGTGTCGAATCGTCCGGATTCGTCACAATCGCAGCGAAATGGAAAATTCGTATCGTTTGACCGTCGTCGTCGAGCGTAATGGCTTTCCCACGTGTCTACAATAACATCGCGGTCGTCCACGTCGTAACCGCGCACCCGTATATAATGGAAAATGTTATCCACACACACAACACCGCTCCACTACCCTTCGTCCACGAATCAAGAAACGTTCGCGGAGAATAATAATAATAATAATAATAATAATAATAATAATAATAATAAATAAATAAAAAAATAAAAAATAAAAAAAATAATAATAATAATAATAATAATGATAATAATTCGTCCGGTCACGTCGCGCTACTACGCCAAAACGTCGTGTGTACGCGTCGGCGTCATACCACGGGCATGCGTTCGGTACCGCCGCGGTATACCGGGTGTCTGACGAGTGCAAAGTTCTATATAATATGACTATAAAATAACTCGTCACGTGTTGCGATCTAATCGTGTACAGGACGTGTCGCTCGCGTGAACCAGAACTTTTTACCGCCTCGCGACTAAGATTCAAAATATTTACACGAGACCCAAGTCCAGGATCCGAGAGTTAGGTTCGACGATCGTTTACGCCTCAAATATGTAATGTCATGCCCACCCTTTTTTCAAGTTTTGAACGCTACACTACGTTTATCTCGTGCGCGAATTTTCAATATTGAAATTTCCAAAAAAAGCACTGTGTTGAAAACAGTGGTTGACGTTTAAGAAAACTAAATTAAAAAACCGCCAGATACGCATACCAGTCAATTTCAAAAATCACGTCCATGAAACGTACATTGAAAAACAAAACAAAATCGTTGTTACGAAAATTCTTAAATCCTGTTGGGGTTTTAAATATATCGCACACGAGACAATTTCAAATCCACGCGTTATACAGGGTCGTTACGTTATCGTCCCGTACAAAAAATGTCATCGTGGGACATCCTGCATCGTCAGTACGCCACGGCCGCCGGCCCGCTAATAGCCGCACTCACGCCATCCTATACGGTCACTGAAAAACATTGTTTGACAAATTTTTTTTTTCCGCCGTTATTGTTGTCTATTGTCATTATTTTCGTCCGCGTGATTTTGCCACGCTACACACGTAATTGTACGTTACGTGTAATGTGCGCGAGTCGATTCGGACCATTATGTTATACGCAAAACGTACATATAACACACACACACACACACACATTCATAAATAACTGCTTCTATATCATTAACACTCGCCGTACGCGAAATTCGCGGTGTACATTTTATTTATTTATTGTCATTATTATTATTATTAAAATTATTATTTTTTTTTTTTTTTTTGTAACCAACGCGTTTCGAGAAGTTCGTATTACTCATTTATCGCTAGACGTCTGTGTATTTGTGAACCCACATCACCCACGACCGCGACAGTTAAAAAGTTCGTCCGGAAACACGTTTTATGAAAACGTCGTCGTATTTCAGTGTGATTCGGTCGTATGAGAATTTTAAAAAACGGATGAGTGACGAAAACGTCATCGCGAGTACGCTGTGCGATCTAATACAAAATTCATTACGAAACAGTATTGATAAGTCATAAATGACTTATTACGTGAGAATAGAGGAAGAGAATATGCATTTACTACCTATATATTATTACGTATTCATATATGGTTTACTATGGCGTAATTTGTAATTAAGCGATAATTGTAAAGAAGGTAACTCCGAATATTAAAAATGTTTTTTGTTTGGACTCCCCCCCCCAAACAGAAAAAATTTTGAAAGTATTACCCATTCCGATACGATAACGTTTCGAATTCACGTGTTTCAGGTTACGATATCGCTCCGGGCTTTTCCCTCGAGTACGACGTGGGCGAAAGACACCTACTCATAATTCGCTGCGTTTAATTATCGTAACTATAATACGATAATCTATGAATCGTCGCGGCGTGTCTGTGACATCGAGTCCAACCACCCCGCGGGCCCACGCGTACGGATACACGGTGCGTATAATACTGCATTGATATATATTTTAACTGATTAATAAAAAATTATATTTCGTAAATAATTATAAGTATTATAGTACGGCGTTACGATAATGACGCGGTGTGCGAGTTCGCATCGTTCGGCGAAAACGTTCGGAGTCCGTTTTTTGTTGCGTGCGTGAAATATAAATGAAATTAAAAAAAAAAAAATTAACAAAAAAATAAAATTAAAATAAGAGTCGTATTATCACGAGGCGACGACGACGACGACGACGGTACATCGATGAATATTCTATTTCGTGATTTATTTATTTTTACACCACGGACGTCGCTCCGTGGCGCAGTGCCTCCGGTTTCTTTGACCGACGTACGTGCGGCGCGGCGGGGCTGCTAATAAGGAAGAAAAAAGGATGGAAAAACCTGACCACGTGGTTATCCCGAAACGTGTTTTAACGACACGCCTTAGCTCACTCATCACGCCCTCGCGCACACACATAGATAATAATAATAATAATAATAATAATAATAATAATAATAATAATAATAATAATAATAATAATAATAATAATAATAATAATAATAATAATAATAATAATGATAATAACACCGCCGCCGCATAATACCGCTTATGCGTGCGCGTTTACTGCGCGTCCGTTATCGTGTCTCGTACACGACATAATGCCCAGGTATATCGAACGTAATATCGTAATGATAATAAATTTGTCGAGGATTTGTGGGCGATGGCTGTACACGCGTAGTGTTTACATTATACGTATACGTTCCCGTGTATACCTGCGCACACATATACATCCTACTCGAGGGATGCGTGTGCGCGATTAGGGGTGAACGCGGCGGCGGTGGCGGTGGCGGAGGGGGGATCGGAGTCCCGCGGGTTGCTGCTGTAGCACAGGATGCACGGATTTATAATCCGCGTGTACGCCGCGCGGCTCAACGGTGGCAAAGAACAACCGACGGGCGGATGGAGAGACGAGTGGAGGAACGTCGTGTGAAGGATATATAATAAATATATATATATATATATGCGTGTGTGTGCGTTTAATCTATGGGAGGCAGAGGGGTTGGAAATCACCCCACGAGAGAGGAGAACGAAACGAAACGGAAAAAAAAAAAAAGTAAAACCCGGGAGCCCGTTGTGTAATGTCATCGGCGGCGGCGGCGGTCGTGGTAGGTAAACCCCCCGCCGGCGTTGACACACAAAAACCCGACACACCTGGCCTTGATTTATTATGAGGGGTCCGCGAGCGCGCTGCACACACACCGCCGACCCGTAGTGTATATAATATGGCATGGCCGTTGCCGGTATACTTAACTCCCCCTCCGTCGACCCTACCCCGATCCACATAACCCCCGCCCCCGCTACGGCATTTCGCATCTGCCCGCACCGCCGCCGCCGCAGGTCGACACGACGTCGAGGCGTGGGGTTTGTGTGTGTGTGTGTGTGTGTGTGTGTGTGTGTGTGTGTGTGTGTGCAAGTTTGTAACCATACACTAAATAATACGTACATTTATATATATATATATATATATATATATATATATATATATATATATATACGTACATGTACATGTGCAACCGTCCTAAACCAGCTGAACGTTCACGAGGTATTTATTTTGAAATTTTCACCGTACCCCTCTGACCGTGCCATCTGAAACCGTGTGTGGGCGCAAGATTTAGGAAAACCGCCTAAAAACCGTACGTCGCCGCCAACAGACGGATTTACAGATTTTTCGAATAGGCTCCTCCTAGCACTTCTCCGCCAATGACCGCAAAAGTAAACTTTACCTACGGGCCTACTCACTAACTACATTTCCCTTTCTCTCTCTCTTTCTCTCTTCTCTTTTTCCTTTTCGACATTACACTGTGTTTGATATCGTCTGTTTAACGGGTCGCCCTATGGTTTTACCGCGGTGGTCTTAAAACGAAACCTACATTACCAATAACATTATAACGCGTCGTCATCTGCCTGTCAAAGTTCGATCGCGACGACGGCAACGAACCGTTCGCTAATGCACGAAAATCACGAGTGGTCTGCGAGTTTTCAACCAAACAGTGGTTTTGTCGATACACGTCGCGGCTCACTTTACGCACGCCCACCGAGATACGTCCATAGACCGACGTCGTGTATCTCACGACGTCAGAAGTGTACGATTAATTTAGGGTCTATTGAATTTCCCATGAAATCTGATTAATAAAAATACCATTTTCAACCAAACTCGTGGCTTTTAAGCGGCCAATACTCGGTCCAATTTATTTTTTACTTTATTGCGCCCGCATTGGTTTTTCGACGAATTCATTGTGTTCGGCCGTCGAAATTAAGTGACAATATCCCGTTATTGTCGTGCAATAAAAACGCTAATCGAAAATAATGAAAACGGACGGTAAACGAAGTAAAACGAAATCCCGTAGGTACCTCGTATTTATAGTCATAAACGTTCGACTCGGCCAAGCTCGACGATCCTACCGATGTCTGATGTCGCGTATTCGGTGCTCATACGTGTTCCGTTTGATTTCGCCGTTTGCCAAAATCATCGAAACAAACTTCTTTTTAGAGTCTGTCGGGTACGATGATGATATTCTGTCTATCAATAATATTGATATGACGCGTTGCCGATTTATTAGGTTAGGTCGGTTTAGGTTACCCGGACGCGTCTTGACGATGACATAACTGTTTATCAAACAATACGTCTACTAATTTTGCGAAATCAATTCAAACCGGACGTTTTAAGTATTCATGTTTTCAATTGATTCAAGTTTTTACCATTGTTGTAGACAATACGAAAAAACTGTACCGGTCCAACGCGACGTGGTAAAATTACGCGAAAGCTTTTATTAATTTTTTTTTTTTTTTTTTTTTATCGACTTACTTAACTATACTCACATAATATAGGTAGTTGTACGGAATAAACAGACGTAAGTGTGAAACTCGACGTTTAAGTAGCTCTAGTGCGTAATAATAGCCGAGAATATATATATTATTCAACGAGTGTCGTACACGTCGTTCTCGAGTAACCTAACCAATCGAATAAAAGTCCAATCCCTCTAATCAATCAAACACGTTTTGTTCTTGTGTGCTTTTGATCATTTTGACGCGTGTACGATATAACATTTTTTTTTTTTTTTTTTTAATGCGCAAATGAAAGAATTTTTTCACTTAACCGATACATTACATAACGCCACAGAAAACGTTTGAAAATTTAAAAAAAAATTTTAAAAAAAGAAAAAGAAAAACCTTGGAAAAAATTGTAATTATTAATGTGACTACTGATTCCGGTCGTCGTGAGCATTACAGTAATTTCTAATACGCGCACTGCATATTACGCTGTACTTACTACACGGTGTATTATATACGTATATACATATTGTAACGGGCGGAAAAAAAATGCAGTATTCAGTAAAGTATAAAATGTAAACATAAGTCTTCATTTATATAAAAGCCAAGAATGGCGAATGAAAATAGGAGTACTTAACTGTATTAAAAACAATTTTTTGTAATGATAGTAATGCACGTTCTACGGCAAAACGAAAATACGCCACCGCATAGAGGTTATTATATTGTTGAAAGGTTATGGAATATAAAAAAAGAAAAAAGAAATAAAAAAGCCTTTAGGATAATGGAAAATATTTCAACGTGGCGCGCGCGACCGATAATTTTTAGCGGATTTCAATCGACACGATTGATTTGCGATTTCGACTGCGTTCGCCGCGAGTATTATAGTGCGGAATGAAAATTGATGAAATCAAAACAAATATTGATTTCAAATAAAATGTATGACATCACGTCGGATTTTTTCTGAATCTCGTTACGTGATCATTACGGCTGCAGATGAAATGTATGTCTCAAATTGTTATCACGGCCATCGTTTGGATCGAAAATAATTTCCATGAAGTTTTTCAATCAATTGCAGTGGTGGTTTTTTTTTTTGTGGGGGGTGGGCAATGAGCACCAATGCTACGAATAACGACTACGCTCCAACAATATAGTATGATAAGCGAAAATATTTTTCAATATTCTAATGATAAAATTTGGTATTTTGGATGTTAGTATATTACTATGGGTATCTAGGAGGAATGTCCCCTTTGCCCCCGCCCCCGGATCCACCACTGACTAACTCCTGGTAAATAGATTCATTTAAATTTTTATCAAATGTGGTAAATAAGTATTTATACATATAACACTTATTTTATACAAACTCACTGCACGTATATTGAAAGTGTAAACTGTAAAATGATAATCGATCACGTATGAGCGACCTATGCATATTTCCAAAGTATTGAACTCGTCGGAATGATAAATATGATGAAAATTAGTACGTGTATTTAATGTGAAAAATATGAATATTTTGAACTGAAAAGTGGCAACGATTAAAATCGGGTGTATGAGAATCATAATAAAACATCTTCGAAGATCGATTAAAGTTACGATACAAATACACTAATTCACTGACTAAATATTATGCACGAAGTGCGATCTTAAAATGGATTTTCAAACATTCTTTACTTCGCGCAGAATTTAAACATTAATTTGTAAAAAAAAAAAAAATAATAATAATTGGTATAGTGTTTCATAAAATTACATATTAATATGGTCATTCAATTATCATTTCCGCAAACTAATCACGTGAACTCACAGTGGGTAAACAATGGCGGTTTGATTTACGATCAAATATAGAAAATAAATAAATAAAATACCATAATCGCCGTGAGTAACATAAATGTATGATTAAAAATCTAAATAGGTATTAAATCATATTTCACATACGTTATTATTTTATTAATTTCGTCATACGATAATTTGCACAATATATTTAGCTGTTTATTATTCAAATGGGGTGGTAAACGTTTTTTTTCCGTCCGTCTGAGGTGGTCGAATCCATATAACATAAAAGTTTTTTTTTTTTTTGCATCGGTTTGCAGGGAAATTTGTTTCTTGCGAAATCCCAGGAAACCGGTTTAAAACCGAACCCTCCACGGCGGATGTATTTTCGAAAACTCGTTATGCCCCCGGTCAGTGTACACGTGTAACTCTATGATCATGATCAATATACGGTATTTATTATTATCGTTGTTACTATTTTTATTATTACTATTACTATTAAAACTATAACTGTATTACGACAATCCATCAACGAATAATTCGCTATACGCAGGGTCAGTACGATGTTGTACCGTAGTCAACGAATTCGCCGTTAATACCTTTACGCGTTTTCTGCGTTTGCAAAATATAAGGTGAAACGACATTAAATGACAATAGAATAAACTACCATCGGCCAAATAACATAGCCAGTTGATGTTTTTGACAGTTGGTTAAAGTGTGTGCGAGCGTGTGCGTGCTTGTGTGTGTGTGTGTGTGTGTGTGTGTGTGTGTGTGTGTGTGTGTGTGTGTGTGTGTGTGTGTGTCTGTGTGTATGCGTCTGTCGTTCTGAAGGGTTGCGAATCTCGAATGCGTTATATTGCTGTTTTTGACAATTTCAATTATTATCCATACGTTGGATCGAATACCGAAAAAAAACTTCGTGGTCCCATTGAAAACCGTTTGCTTCTTGCCCTCGCCTCGCGTCACCCTGAAAAAAGAAAAACTCGTACCTTTCCGACGTTTAACGTGACCACAATGACACGACGGCCGGTACGTTTTCCAGGGTCCCGGACATAATTGCCCTTCGCCACCGCCGCCGCGTCGAACTCGTGGCTATTTTAATACGTGCGGTGTAAACGATTTCCGCATAATATTCAATAATAATAATAATAATAATAATAAAGGCGCCTCGTGTCGGAAGTGAAAAATCAATTTTCGCGAAGTTGTTCCCCCGTCATACCTTCTTAATGCAAATAACGTGTTACGACGCGTGTAACGTCTACAAAATTATCGGAAAATATTATATTGTAACACTATAATATCGTGATCTCTTAAATCGCATTGTTGTTTTTGTTGTTCGTCGGACCGCAACGTTTGAAAATCAAAAATGTGTTTTGCGCACGTGTAATACACGCGTGTTGTACACATGATAATATATCAGGCACGTAAAAATCGATAAAACCTTTCAAGATTTTAATAAACCATTCTGTTTCGCTGCTGCTGCGGCTGCTGTTTAACGTGTATCGATACATTACCCATAGGTGGATGCTGGGGGGGATTTGAGGGGGGGCTTCATCCCCCCTACAAACACTCACACACACACACAGAACGCTATCAAACTCTCTCGGAATGTTTTGATTCCTTTACAATATTTTTATTAATCGTTCTACCGTGAGTTCGATTTATTCAATGAATTTCGTACATAGAAAAAAGTACATCTAAACACATCAATAACGATGAAATTAATCGATATAATTTCCGAAAAGAACAGATATTATAACTTCGAAATAAAAATATGTAGTAGCCATTAATTATTATTTATTTATTAATTAATTGTATCTCGTTCCGATTGCCTTTACTCATTAGTCATTAGTAATGAGTCATTACCTATTGACACATATTTTATGTATGACACCTCTGCTAGAACGAAGTGAAATAGCCAGAAGACGGAAGATCTTCAGTGAAAAACGTTTCTTATGCTGATCGGTAAGATAAAAATGTCAAGCCCCCCTCCCCACACATATATGTGACCAAATATCCGCGTATGATATTATCAATCCTTTCGTTTTTACCGGTCTATTTACTTGGAATTTTCCAAAGCTTATGCTTGTGTGTGTGTGTGTGTGTGTGTGTGTGTGTGTGCATGTGCGTGTGCGTGTGTCAAATTAACCGTTTACGCACCCCGGTACGGAAATGCGTGTCGCTGCCCACTACGTGTACGTATAGCACACACGAGTATTCAAACACTATTATACGGTGTTCATTAATGTGTCGACACGCAAACGGCTCATCGCGACTATAAACTCTATCCGAGGGTATTACTGTATTATCCGGATTAGACGCGTGTGCACGTCTCCAGCGCAGAGCACTCGTATTTTTACATGATAACATCATATCACACACACACACACACACACACACACACACACACACACACACACACACACACACACACACACACACACACACGCCGCGTGATGTCACGATGAATACACGCGCGTAGAAAACAGATGGGAACACCGGGACGGTATACTGCCCGCAGGGCGTAGACGCTTTTTGGAAATTTTTGGCGGCCTAAAACCGCCAGGCGCCGTTCGCGCGTGTGTTTCGGTCGGTCATCGAAGAACCGTGCGACGATCAAACGGTTTTCGAGTTCGATATTGGTGTAGGTAATGGCGTATTTTCAAATTTTTTCTTTGGGTTTGGGGGGGCCCAAAAAACCCTTTAATTTCTTCTGAACGACCCTCTTCGCCATCATCGCTGAATCACAAGTTATAACATAGTAAAATATAAAAACATATTTTTAAATTTATAGTAATATAGGTAGTACCTAGTAAATGAAATTTCTGTTCTAACGCAATAAGTCATTTATGAATTCTAAGTGCAATTTTATAATATATTTCGTACTCGAGTCTGGAATCTTGAAAATATAATAATTATCATATTATTATATGATAAATTTCAATTATTCAGACGTAAATAACATTTTTAGATTCTGAGTGAAGCGAAGGATCTTATGGTTTTTACAATGATGTTTATTTATTTTTTTTTTCTGTAAACACTTTTTCGTATAGAAATCCTTGTTCAAAAGTTTCGTCCAGCAACTTTTTAGATTCAAAATTGAACTGAGGTGGTACTTTAGAGAGGTAATTTTTCCAAGATCTCCATAGTTTTTCCAGTAATCAAGAATAACGATCGAAAAACTGAGTAAAAACGGTAAAATCGGTAAAATCGGTAAAAATCCACCGTAAACGAGATTTTCACTGTTCAGATTTAAGGTATTTAGTCATAAATCGAAAAATATTGAAGCTAGAAACATGAAAATTTTATCCAATATCAAATACATACTTTTTTATATTGGACAACATTTTCAGAACAATTATAGCACTTTTGACTTAAATATAGAACTTTTAATTTACCAAATTGTTTGAAAGTTTTTATGTAATATAATTTTAAATATTTGACAAAAAGTTCTGAAAATTTAATATGACCTTACTCATATACCTACCTAATTATCCTAACAAAAATTCAAAAATCGTGACTCAGGATTTTTTTTTATACACACTTTAATAAATTATTATACGATTTTTTACGATATTGTCTGATTTCTTTTAAGTTTATTTCTAATGAGTTATAATTGTTATAACAATTGAAGTTTAAATGAGTTATATCTAATTGAATATTTTATGAGGGTTTAATTACAAACAAACTCACCAAAAATTATACAAATAACCGTAAAATACGTAAACAGTATTTAAATAATAATATATTATATTACACTGAAGATTTGCTCAGAATCGTTTTATACTAAAGAAATGAGTCATCATTTCTTTAAAACTTAATACATTCATCACCAATATCTTGTCCGAGGACCGAAGGGACGAAGGACGAACTTATACCACCATCATCTCACTTACCAGCTTTTTTTAATATTATGATTTCTAACCTCTTTGGAGTAGTAAAGTCACTGCCGCTTTCGCGGGAGGTACAGAACATTTTCCTTTATCACATTTCAACAAAAAGCGAAAAATGATAAAATTCGAGTTACTTCCCTTTTCTCTGGAGGAGTCGATGTTATCTTTTCACATTGAAGTGACACCAAACAGGTAAGATATAAAGTACTTTACATTTTTTCTTATCTAATTTTGGCACTTATGTCTTCCGCCGTCGTCGGTCCGCGTTCGGGTCATTAGAAGTAGTCATCGATCCTCCGAATGGGTTTATCCCCGGTTTTGACCTAACCTAACCGGGTATCATTGCGGACGGGACGTGATGCGAGCACGGTCGGCGAGACTATATCCTTTCAAGACGAGTTTCCCGAAGGTTACGGACGCGTAAAACTTGACGTTTAACCGATTCGCGGGCGTGTTTGAAAATTCCCACCTGCGACTCGACGACGGCTGGTCGTGCACGAAAAAAATTTCGATTCGTTAGGCCATCGAAATTGAGGTTTTAGAAAATATGCTAACTGTTCACATATTGACATATTTCGCACCGGTGTTGGTAAGATTAGTTCGCGATATACATCCTGGTGTAGATACAATATCGCGATGCAGGGGACGCCACGTGCAGGCTCTTACCATGTCCCCCTTTTTTTTATTACTTATTATTTAATTTATTTATTATTTATTTGTTTATTGATTTATATATATAACTGTGATGATTGGCAATTTTAACTGGACACGATAAGAAAAAGTTCATATATTGATTAAAAAAGATTTCTCGTTTGACAAACGATTTTTTACCAAAATATTTTATACGAGTTGTTCTATCCAAAGTTTCATAACGATTGTATGTACCAATTTTTTCGATAAACGTTTTAAATTTTAAATTCGGCGAAAAAACAGTCGGTTCCGTAAAAATCGTTTAACAAATAGAAAACATTTATGAAAAAAAAATGCCGAGTCACGATTTTCAAAATTTTTTTAGTGTTAAGTGTTTGAGTATAGTTATGGTAAATATTCAAGAACTTTTCAAGTCGATTATTAAAAATGTTATTAGACAACAATTTTATAAAAACAAGGAATTTTCAAAGTTTTATTTTCAGCTCAAAATCTGCCAAAAATTTTTTGAAACTTACGTATTGGGCTTAGAATTGTTGCATAATCTAAGTCAGATTATACGCTATGACTTAAACGAACAATAGAGAAATATTTTTTCCATAAAAACATAAATTAATAACTCAAAAATCTAAGTACCTACGTATTCGGGTATGTGAAATCATTGTAAGGGACGCAAATTTTTTTTTAATCTTAAAGTCCCCCTACTTCTATTTTTCGGATTTGAGCACTGATTATTCGCTCGTCTCGTGAACTCAAAAACACTCGCGGCTCAACGCGTTTTACGTTTCGCAGCTACTCGTCCGTCCGGGAAATCGGCAGGTCGACCGTCGGACGACGAGAGACGTGTCGAACTTTCGACTTTCGTTTCCGTTTTCAGACGACGATTCCGAGATTCGTAAAACGTATCGAGAGTCACATTTTCCCGTTACCGGCGAGTAACTCGCGACTGTGCTGGAGGACACGTTTGATTTTTCCGAAATGGCCACGCAAAAAAAACACCTAACCTCGACCCCTTGCGCCGGCCGCGAAGCTTGCCCATCACCACCCTCGCCCCCGCCGGCATCGCCTCTGCCACCTCCACTGCCTCCACCGTCGTCGTCGTCGTCGTCGACACATCCGGGCGTAAAGTTTTGCCACCGCGGTAACGGCACGACGGCACGCGGCACGTTTTCCGTGACGGTTTTTGTTTCTAGGCGAACGAACGGCGTATATAAGTATTATCGCGTATATACCGAAGGCGGCGGCTGCCGCGGCGGTGGTGGGCGGTACGGGCGCGAGTCGTATCGCCGGCGGTGAATAGGGTGAAAAAAATTTATGATTTCGGGAAAGGCAAAGACAAATTATTCCGAGTAATTAAGTATGGAGGGTGTGAACACCGCGAGGCCGGCCGGCCGGATGCAGCTAACTTATAATTTCTCGGCGGGGGCGGACGGCCCGGACGAGAAGTTACGGGGGAGGGAGCGGGCGGGGGTGTCCCTGGCTTTTATTTCATCAACCAGAACGGAAGAGTAATTAACAAAACTTCACCCATTACTTTCATCCGTTCTCCGCGACGCAGCAGCTCCCTCGTTGCCGCCGCGGCCGTCGTCCGCTCTTTCTTTCGCGCTTTTTATTTTATTTTATTTTCATTTTTTTTTTTTTTTATTTCGTTCGTACACGACGAAATAATTCTAACTCGCTCTCATTATTTTTCGCCTGCCGCCGCCGCACCGCTACTACGATTTCCGCGTCGGGAAAATCGTGGAGTTTTTATTTTATTTTTATTTTTTTCCCGAGGGGATGAATTTATTAACGGGCCCACGTCGCCGCCGTCTCCACCGTCGTCATGCCGGGGGTAATTATATCGCACCTATAACCTCGATCGGATGATTAATGGAAAATTAACATTTTTTTTTTTGTTTCGTCACGCTTTTATAATGCATATAGTATATATATTATTATTATTATTTAATATTTTTACACCCCACAGCGATCGACGTGCGAGTTTCACGAACCGCGTACATGGTGAATCTATACACACACACACACACACCCACGTAGAATGTTCACTCACAAACGCGTTTTGGAGGTTAAGGGGGCTAAGCCCCTCGACCAATCTGAAGCTCCTCTAGGGAAGCGAGAATTTAAACATGTTTTTTTTTTCATCGTATGACCTTTATCGAATGCAAACGCATTATAACTTTAATACACTATTACTGCTACAACTAGTCAACAGGAAAATTAGAATAAATAAATACCTTGTTATGGCAAATACAAAGTTGTCTTTGGTACGGTAACGCGCGTTAGATGTCGACGTCTAATGAGTCCAGCCATTTTATTGCTTTGTCCGTTGCTGCGTGTATTTCAGATAAGACCCCGTGGAAATGTCCTCTTTGCGACTCACTCACTATGTGTTCCATCATCGTTTGCCTGTCCGCACCACAAAGTCGCATTTGGGGTCTGCTAAATATGTGTTTGATCGGACGCATTAAGCAACGTGAACGATGTCTTCGATTTCAGAATTTGGAACCCCAAGTTCGGCCATTGCACCGTGCACTTGATCTGTAGCAGTGGTTCTCAAACTGTGCTCCGCGGAGCCCTGGGGTTCCGCGAGAGTAGTTTAGGGGCTCCGTGGCTCCCTGAGCATATCTGTATTAATTAAATTCAAATTATTAAATTATTATTATATTTCTTAGTAACGTTTTTAATTTTAATACTTATATTCAAAAACCAAATATCGCAATAAATTAGATACTGAAGCAGACATGATTCAACTCTCGTCTATCAAGCCAAATATTAAAATACTGGCCAGTAAAAAAAGTCAACATCATGGATCATATTAATATTAAAATTTATAAGTTACTAAAATATTTTGATATATTTTTTCTATTAAATTCATTAAATTATTTGTTTATATTCGTATTCTACAGAAAAAAAAATAAAAAACAAATCATTTATAATTGACATAATTTTTTATGAATTATTGTTGTCTAAAATAGACATTTCTGATTTTTGAGGCTCCGTAATTTTTTTTAGGAAAATAAGGGCTCCGCGAACAAAAAAGTTTGAGAACCGCTGATCTGTAGAATCGCAAAGTATACATTACACGTAACATATGCACTCCTAACACAATAATTTAACTGGTACTCACTCGACACGCAAATCGTAACGCGTGTGAAGGATCTCATTTTTTTTTCATTCTCAATATAGCACTGTATGAACTGTAGAGCACGAGACTCTTAATGTCGGGGTCGTAGGTTCGAGCCCCACGTTGGGCGCCGCTTTGTCGTATACGCCGATCACTTTAAACGTACACGAGTAAAAAAAAAACAATAATATCGTAAGCACTTTTATTAAATTACAATATCCAGTAGTGATCGAGTCACACGACCACTACACACTGACCCTCTTTCCGTCTTTACATATTCTTTATATATCTATTTTATAATATCGAAGCACTATCGGTAATATCGATGTTAAATTTAACCTAATTACATTATACTTATTGACTAAGCTTAAAATTATTCTAATCGTTATTTTATTACATAATTGTTATTTTAACCTAATTAGATGGAATACATGTTTTTTGAATATCGCTTATCGAATATTTTGTTTTAGAATTTTACCTGTTACATATACGATTGTTTTCTTAACCTTGTTATAATAGTTTTAATTTTAATATTATGTATGATACAACAGCGAATAATAATAATAATAATTGTTTGCAACAATTACGAGTGAAAAGTTCTGTACGGCTGTAAAAATAATACATAATACGATTTATTTCGGAACGTTCTACTGAGGCATTGCCAGTCCCGGGCGAAGAGGCCGTCCGTCGACTGAACTTTATGGCACGGGCCGTAGGGGTTAGCCCTCTAGGAGTCCTCGACGCCGTTAACGTCCAGAGAATCGTTCAATATTGGTTATTCGAGGAAATATCAAACATCGTATTGTATTATTGTTATTTCCGAGTTCTTTTGCTACACGTACGAACGTATACGTCCGTAAGCTATTTGAGATCGCATACGAATCGCGCGGCGAACTTCATTCGCACGCCGCGCACTCCTCCCCTTCGCCTCGCACCCCCCTGTAAGAGGTCGCACGGTCGCGGGTCCCCGGCCGTCCGCAGCCCCCGGTATCACACAATATCGCGCGGTTATGTCATAGTAATAATAATAACAATCATAACCATATTATGCTAATGACGCGGCCGATCACAATGACGATGGAGGTGAGAAGGTAAGTCGTCGCGTGGCGTTACGCATGTTACGGTGTTATGATTTATAACCGTTCGACGAATTAAATCGCAATAAACCATAGCCGGACCCACGAGCCGTCGGGACTTTTTTTTTTCAATAGGTCCTCGAAAATTCTGAACGCACGGGACTACGTTTCATAATTATTAAAAAAAAAAAAAAAAAAACCCCGCCGTAAAAGACACGACGTGACAAAATCGAGTTCACTCGTATAACACACGTATAACAGCGACACGGTCTATGACGTATTTATCACGCGACGAAACAAATAGATCGCAGATAATTTTTATCGTACCACCTCTCGTATGTACTCATCGAAATGCTAACGATTCGATAATAATAATAATAATAATAATATTAGATTTATATTTCTGTCATTCGACTCTACTTTTTTTTCCCGATTTTCTTTCGCCTTCGATGGCGATTTTAGTGTATTGACTAGGCCCGTTGTTTAAAATTGTCTGACCGCGAGGCACGCCCCCCACCGTTCCTTTAGATGATACATTATTTTGTCTTTAAATATTTTACTGATAATTCTAAATTACAATTTAGTTCCTAGTTTAATATAATATGATGTGGATCATTATTTAATATTAAGGGGGTGTGTACGTAATTTATTTATTTAGCAAAGTCTTGACACTGATGAGGAGAAAAAACCGTTTTCAACTTCACAACGTGATACTGTTCTGCGGTGATACCTCGGTATTCAGTTATAATCATGGTTATAGAATGATGATAAATGAGTCATAAAGATCATTTTTATTCTTTTTTTATTTTTTTTATTTTACACATTCATTATAACATTATATTGTACCTACATATCGCATGTATTTAAGTAAAAAGTACATTTCATAGTTTTATTTGTATTATAAATATATTAAATTGAAATCAATTTTTTTTTTTTTTTTCAATGGGCTATAAAAAACAGAATTTATGGTAATGGTATTTTTTTTTCATTCCCCCGCCCCGAAAAATTTTCCGCGGGCCGCCTCGTCTGACCGCCACACCAATACGTCGTAAGTGTACACGCTAGTAATTCGCGAACGGGCACCGACTTCTCGTGGCCAAAGTCACGGTGGGCAAGACGGAGGCCGATTCGGTTCGGACGCGAATTGTTCACGGTCGTGGTTTTTCGAGAGACATTTACGTCGACGTCTCCGCACAAGGGACGTTGTACGTCCCTAATATTATACGGAAGAAGCGTACGCCCGCGTAAAACCTTCTGAGGCGTGACGAACGCAGCTGCGGCCGAACAAAGGAACGTTCGTCAATGGACCACTGCGAGCGCGTATAATACAATATTATTATCGTACGAACGCGATCCGGGCCGATCGGACGACACGTCTAGACGTGTCTAGACGCGTCTCCGCGGTCTGACGCAAGTCGTACGACACGAAGACGCGCTCGGAATCGGTGCGTCCGATCACCTTTTTTTTTTTTTGTATTTATTTATTAAACAAAAGTATATTTACAATATCTGTAATATTATTATATACAATAAGTAAATTTGATGACTTAAAAATAGATAAACCAACATGACATTACGTGAGGATGGAAGTCCACCTGTGTGGATAGCCTCAGATTTGGGGTTGCTTTTTTTTTTTTTAATCAATATAGGTCGTCATTCAAAGGATCACGACACCAATTTCTTTTCAATCGACGGGGGTGGGGGGAGTGGGGGGATCCGGGATGGATGGACTCATTGGCTAGGTTAGATATACTAGTGGATTTGTGTGATTGGTTAATTTTGTGTGGAATTTTTTATAATAATTTTTACCTGTGATAGGAACTGTTTCTATTTTTAGGTCGATGTGTAGTGAGAGATTATAGAGACATACCAGGTGGTGCAGATGTTATTTGACGTAGTGAGATTGACTGGAAGGCCCGGACGGTTTGTATTGGGGAAGGCTTGGCACATCTCCATATTATTATCCCGTAGGCCCATATGGGGTTTAGCATTGATTTGCATATTAGTAGTTTGTCACTGATTGACAGCTTGGACTTGATAATTGGGCGTGATAGGTGAAGTCTACTGTTGAGAATTTTTCTTTTGGCTTATCCGATCACCCGAGTTTGAAATAATTCAAAAGTTCACAATCGAATTTTCGGACACGTGTTCGCGTGTGTATCTCTGGTATCGTTTAAACAGTCTGTGTCGTCGAACTATTATTATTCGAAACTACGCGTTGTTTCCGCGTTACTGTACGACACTTGGAATGATTCGTACTCTGAGGACAATAGGTGTGGAATCGCGAACCGAACACGCGTATCGAATGACACGCGTAGAAACGTTTAAAAAGAAGAGCAGTCTTTTTTATTTCATAAACGGTTCAATTAACTTTGCAACGTAACAATACAATGCATTCTGAATCTTTCGTATTGAATATTACGATTTATTATATTACGCGTACTGCGCTATAAAATAAAACAAAAATTGACTTCAGAAGAAACACTTGAAATTATTTTGGAATTCGGTTCTGTAATTTTGTTAATATTTTCGAGTTTTACATATTATTTTAGCACCATCTCCTACTAATATAAATTACAAGATAATAGATAAATACAATTTTGGTCTCGTACGTAATAATATTCGATTGTAGTACCTAAATCGAAAAGAATAAAATTCCCATAAATAAACACACGTTGTACAATTGAATTGAGATAATGTTCTACAACGTGTGACAATCGATAGATTTTAATGAGTGACACTTATGTGTGTAATATGAAACGGTGGAAAAACCGAAAAATGAAAAGTGCCTACTCTAAGACTACACGAATAAAATAGCAAAGAAAACATTTTTTAAATAATGTTATAGAACTATTTTCATTACTTGTACGTATAAAATGTATTGTTACATTAAAACATTATTCTATCGTAAGACTAACAGAGTCACAACGTACATTTTTCAAATGATATTTTCATTATAACTTTAACCGAAAACGACAGTTTCAACGACAAAACACTGTTGTTTTTTTTCTTCGATTATTTCGCGAGTATGTTTTGACCCCGATTTTTCGAAAATGATTAGAAGCATAACATATTGTACTGTTATTTACAATATTTAAATATATACATATATTATTGTACAGATATATATTCGAACGCAAGATTGTATACGTATGGCTTCTCATAGGGGTTGTTGGACCAACTATAACAAAACGAATGTATATATGTACATATATACGTACGCATCTTATACAAACACACACACACACACACACACACACACACACACACACACACACACACACACACACACACACACACACACACGCACGCACGCACAAACACGCACGAGTATATACATATAGTAGTACATATTATGGTATACCCGAACACTGGTGTGTGTGTGTGTGTGTGTGTGTGTGTGTGTGTGTGTGTGTGTTCGCGTGTGTCTATATAAATAATATACCACGCGGAGTCGTACGATTGTTAATCTGACGTACCGGAATTCGTTTCCCCTCACCAGACTCGTTTTCGGTCGGATGGATTTGCCCGAAAAATCCGCCATTTTTTGCACTTCGAAGGGTGCTCTCTTGATATGCGCAAAACCGATAACGTACATTTATACTCGCCGCGTCGTCGTCCCCTCTCGCCCGAACAACGCGCAAAACAATCCGGGGCCCGGTGCCGAGCTTTTCGCGGGTATTACCGCGGGTAATAATGCCACGCCACGTATTATCGCGAGTGCTCCGCGGAGCCAGTGCCTGTATCACGGCCGCATTACGACTACAACGGTGGACTGCTACTACTACTACTACTACTACTACTACTACTACACGAAGTCGGTCTCTCGTCCAGATTATATCGATTACAAATCGACCTGTTATCATCACTACTCGAGCCACGTACGTCGGCACACGCAGGCGCGGATTCAGGGGATGGGAGGGGGGCTATGGGTTCCTGGGCACCCCCTGTCGTCTAAGACACTAATAAAATGTATTTTCTATTATTTAAACATTCGGAATTTAAAAATCCGAAAATCGATCTAATCTGTGCCTTCTACCGTCACGCGTCTTTATCTCATACGACGCGACGACAAGAAATGTTATTGGTAATGTTGTCGGTGACATACAAGAGATTATGACTTTTTTCCGCACGTCTCCAAAACGCGTGTTACTCTAAAAGACTAAATTAATGAAAGTGTTACCAAATTCTAAATCGTGTAGACTTAAATCTGTATGTGAAACACGCTGGGTTGAACGACACGATGCAATTCTTCAATTTCTTGAATTATACGATATTGTTATAAATAATTATTGCTTGGAAGAACTTGGAAATTCTAATGAGGAAACATCGCCTAGTACTAGTAAAGCTACTAACTTACTAAATTTTAGGTTGAAATTCGAATTTTTAATTACACTTCAAGTTTTGGCAAAACTATTTTCAATTAGGTACTTTGCCTCTTTCTAAACAACTGCATAATCAAAATCTGGAATATTTTCAATTATTGGACATGGTTGAAAACGTTTTAGAAAAGTTTGAGATTAAAAGAAAGAACGATATTCAAAGTTTTATTCGATTTACACCAAATCATTATCATTAGCTGATAAGTATAAAATAGAAGTTACGAAACCCCGAACGTGTTCAAAACAAGTTAATCGCGAAAACATATCAACCAAAAATCCAAAAGAATATTTTCGTTTGACCTTATACTTACCATTTTAGGATTACTTTAAATCGAAAATTAAAAATAGATTTTTTTTTTTTGGTTAAATGGTCATGAAGTAATTATGTGTATACAACATTTAATACCATTTTTTTTGCGTGATGATACAGATATCGAAAAAATTATTGAATTAGCCAAATTTTATTCAGATGATCTAATTGGCTCAATTGAAGAAGTTAAAAGTGAGGTTACTTGATGGAAACAATTTTGGAAATCCCAATTAAATAAACCAAAACTGCTATAGAAGCGTTAATCTATGCATCGGAATTTTATCCGAGTATAAAGGAATTGTTAAAAATTATTTGCGTTATACCAGTTACCACTTCGACTGCAGGAGAACATTTTCGTCACTTCGTCGAACATAAATATATTTAAGATCAACAATAGGAGAAGATAGATTAAATGAACTTATGCACCTTAATATTCATAGGGATTTTAAAATTACTCCAGAAGAAGTTATTGTAGAATTCAGTAAAAATCACGCAAGCAAATTTCTGTGCGGTGCATTTGTTATACTGTGTAGTGCAGTTGCGCGTTCGGTCATACGTATAATATATTTAAAACGTATATTACGCCGCAAAATTTCAAATCATTCTCACACCTAGAGTTTTGCATCAATTAATGTTTTCCAGACACTTGAGTTTTCAAAAAAAAAAATAAATACTTTCACATTATATTTACAGTAAGACTTAGGTCGCTGTTTGGTTTTCAAAAATTTACGACAAAAACCTACAATTCAAGAGTAATTAAAAAAATTATATGAAATTTACAAACGATTTTGGATTTTTCAAAGTAAAAAAAGCTTCTTTTAATGTACATTTGACTCTATTTAGAATACGCATAATACGATAAAACTGATGTAACACAAATCACGAATCGATCCGTGTATACTGTTGTGTAAAAAACACTTTTTTTAAATAATCACGTCCGCGTCATAAATTTTTTTTTTTAAAGAGCTTTTATTGAATATTAAGCTCAAATGCGTCGTAAATTAAACCGTCAATTTCTATTTCTACCACGCCGAGTCAGTACGCCGTATTGCCCTGCCAACGTATCGCAACTAGTCTTCTCGAAGTTTAAAATGCCTATCTATACCCGCGCACTGATGGTTTATTAACAACTTACGAAAGTACATTTTTTTCCTTTTTTTTTTTTTACGGCGCGCGCATCGTAAATATATAGCACACACACACAAACACACACACACACACACACACACACACACACACACACACACAGAGGGTAAATCGCTATGTGTTCCATCAAATTTCTACACACACACACGTTGTATATACATTATAAATTTACGACTTAACGGTATATTACTCTCGGTCGGGGGAGTACGAACGTTTGCAAACAGTGTAATAACTGCGCGATGATCCCTCGGGACGTCGTATTTACTGAATACGATTATTCCGAATCGCTCGCGTTTGATTTCTAATTTATAGAAATGTTTTGCAAATAATATAACCGTCCTGGCGAAACGCCGTTGCCGTCGATACACGCGCGGCAAACATACGTCGTATTTATCACACGTTCGTGTTTATTATATCAATTTAAGGCGTGGAAGTTGTAGAAGTTGCATTATATTATTCTGTATGCTTTCAATTTATAGCATACCACGCTACAAATCCATTTTATACAACGACCAGTTAAAATACAAAAATTTAAAAACGCGTATTTTTTTTTTTTTTGCATATTTGTCAAATTTAGAAAAAAGTGCATATTCTTCAATATTCGTGTGATTTTTATTTCTTATTTAATATTTTCTAAAAAAGTTGATGTTTTCCTTACATAACAATGATTTTATTTTTTTTTCAATTTCATCCAATTTCATCCAATTTAATATATTATAGACCATAGGCGCACTATACTATAGTTTAATGCGATAAATTTAACAAAAAAAAAATAATTTTACAAAATATAACGTACATTCCATAATTTTATATTTTTCTGTTTGAAAAAATTACCATCCATCAAAATTAGTCAAACAATTTTAAATTCAATAAAAACACAACAAAAAAATACATTTTTTTGTATACTCAATTAACTCTTTTGCGTATTTAACATTTGTTTTTTGCATATTTTACAATTTTTTCGTGCATATATTGCCCCGTTATTAGCTCCTACAACTTTTGAGCCTTATATAATGTATACATATAGACTGCGTGACGCGAGTTTATATTCGCTCGTTAATTACTTGTAGTTAATTTATTTTTTATTCTTATTTTTTTTTTTTTTTTTGTCCATTTATGTTTTGACGTGCAGAACGACAGTGTGAGGTGCGCGTATAAATAATCATGAAACTAACTTCTAAACGTCTTACCGTCACTGAAATTTCGTCCAGTACTCAGGGGCGGGTCCGAAAAAATCTTTAGGCGTCTGTTAAAAATGAGATTCACTGCGGTGTAGAACGCACGATCTGTATTCGTTGTCGCTATTCGATCGTGGTATTAACCCTTATAAATGCGCGATGTTTTTAAATTAAGATATCCAAATCGTGTTAAAATGTTAAAACCGTTAACGCTTTTCCGTGCGAAATTTATTATTTGATTTAAAATCGATACTGTAAATAATCGATTAGTTTGTATAAAAACTGATATAGATAACGCTAAATAGCCAACGTCGTACTGATATAATGATATAATATTATCATTTTTAAAACACGTTGCAAAAATACAACGGTGTGCATTTAAAGATTAATGTTTAGAGGTATTTTTTTTTTTTTTTATCTTCAGACGCGAATTTACGTCGTCAGATGGAACCGTAAGGCTATATGTCGTAGTGTCGGAGACATTAAAAATTAGTATTTTCGTAAAATTAAAAACATCAATACGCATTACGATGAAATCATTGGCGCGGCTACGACTGTTTTAAGACGTACTGTACTGTCGGTCTAAATTAATGACTCGTAAGGGATAACACACGCATTTTTTTAGTTTTTTTTTTTTTTAGACTAATTACATTTTAAGACTATTAACGGATCGATAATGATATTTTCAAATTATACACGCTATACGGCGTGGAAATTCACCGCCAGTATAATAATTATAGGGGTTGACTCGGCAAAAATCCTGCATAATAGAGCCGACAAAGATCTTGTCGGGCTTGACAAAGATTAATTTGTTGTTTTCGAGAGTAACGACAAAATTACCGAACATTTGTTGTTTCCATTAATATTACAAAACTATTACTCCGAAGCTATTTGTTCAATTATCAACAAAATATTATTTACGTTTTTATTTCCATAAAATTACTGCGTTGCGAAATAGTTTAAATCAAACGGTACGTCTTTGTAATAACTAACGGTTCGATCAATTCACACGACATTTAAAAATCACAACTAATGGGAATCGAGCATTGATTACGACGAAAAATATCTCATTCACGAAAGTAAAGTTTGATTCATTTACACACAGGACCAATTTGAGTTTAGTCACTTTATAAGCAGTAAGTAACTAAAAAATAGATATTAATATAATTATTTCGACTGATTAAAACAAATAAACGCGTGTTATGATCTACTTTTGTTCGTAGATAATAAAAATAAAAATTTTGAAAATCCGTGATTATAATAATTAATTAATAATTTTATAGTTTGTAAATTATTTTTATGTTTTCGCAATTACTTTATTTTTATTTAAAAATATTCTAATAACAAATGCGTATAAGATATTTGTTTATATTTATTACACTCTTGTTAGATATTCGATGTTGTGAAACCACTTGATTTATATTTTCGCATGGAGTCATTTTTTTGTATTATCCTATTAACTCCGTAAAATAAAAAAATAAAACAATATTTCATAACTTTGATACGTCAACGAGTGTATGACGGTAAAAAAATACACCCTTAAATAACAATACAAAAATCTCGTGATTAGCACTAATGTGTTAGACAGTGGGTATGATTTATTGTATATACTGTATTTACACTACATAAGAGATTATAAATCAATAATAAATCCTTAAAAGCGTATTTTTTTCAATTCAAAATAAAGGCTTGGAAATAAAATCGTAGTTCTGAACATAGTGTGTCGCACGAACAAAACACGAACCGCTAATATAACGTGTACGTTTAACACACACACACACACACACACACACACACACACACACACACACACACACACACAATACAAATTATTAAATTATTTCTCACATAATAATATTTTTTAAGAACGTACCATTAACTATATCATAGGTTCGTACTATAATTTTTTTTATCCGTACCAACTAACTTGGTCATATTCTGTGAGTAATGTAAATGGCTCAAGCCCCATTACACTCTGTGGGCATTTGTGTGTGTGTGTGTGTGTGTGTGTTTTGAATACGATTACACTATGCATAATGTACACTCACACTGACACATACAAATACATATTCACGCGTGTGCGTGTATGTATATGTAATATATAAACATGCATTCATACATATATATCTATACATACACGCATACACGCATGAAGAGATTCGTGAAAATGTCCCATATTACATTTTATTGATTTAACTCCGTACACCAACAGAGGCGGTGGTGGGTCGTGATTGTGTGTGTGTGTGTGTATTTTATATATATATATATATATATATATATATATATGTGTATATAGGCATTCGGGAGGGCGCGCGCACTCACGGCCGCCGCAAAACACATACTCGGCGGTCCAGTGGGCAGGAATTTTCGCTATGGTCACCGAAGCGAGGGGAAATGAAATGAAATTCCTCGTCCGAAACAAATTTAAACTTTCTGCGACGACAATGTGTGCATCGTACAGTGTTGTTATCATTATTTGTTTTTATTATTATGATTATTATTTTGCTCGAAATAATATTACGTGCGCTGGGGTTTTTTATGAGACAAAAAAAAAAAAAAAAAATAGAGGGGAACCGCCATGCGTAGGTGTATCTATAGTAACACTGCACATACTGGCAACGAACGTACGTATATTATTTACTTTATTATGTGTATAATATATATACCTGCACCGTGAACGTATTATACGTATATACATAATATATTATATAGTCGATGGTGTCAATGCCAGTGGTAATCGTATAGAAAATCGATATCGTTCACACGACGAAAACGCGTTATGAATAATTTTATTAATATTGTCTACGACACAAAACCGTTTTGGTAAAACTCGAGCCGTCTTTATCGCGTTACAATAATAAAATACGATGATAATTATTAACGGAACGCACAGGACACGAACGATGTTAGGCCGCGGATTTGTGCACGGGTGTCGCGTGAAGAATGGAATGAATAACGTTAAAAGCCGAAATGTGTATGTGAGAAAATACGTATTGTTACGCGAAAACCGTTCGGTGTACACACACACACACGTCGATTGTTTTTCATGTTTTTCGTATCATACGGCTTTTTCGTTATTAACCTGTTTCGTCCTAAACGCGTGTTTTGTGTTAGGTTAGGCACCATGTCAAGCACCATAGTTCTAAGCCGGTATTATGTTTTTCTTTTTCTTTTTTTTTTTTTGATTGAGAAAACGATTCCTATCCTCGAGAAACATTCGCAATTTATTAAATCGTGCGTCGGTAAATATTGTTTAATCCTCGAGAATTTTAAAATTATTACTTAGACATTATGAACATTGTTTTTTACAAAAAAAAAAAAAAAATTGTTTAAAAATATTTAAATTGGACTGAAATGGATTAAATGGACTTGCCTTACTACATATTCACGCAGAGAGAGATAATAATGAGGAAAACATTATTGAAAGACTTGCCAATCAAGGAAACCGTCGTTTAGAAATTATTCTTTAACCGATTTCTAATGAAATTATTATAAAACATTGTATGTAAATTTTGATTTGATTTTGTCATCTCACACCCCCTCTCCCATATTGAAGTCCTGGATTCGCGCCTGTGTTTGTTAGGTTCATTATTTTTTTTTTTTAATGACTATTAGTGCACACGCTGTTTTTTTAACGATACATTAGTATCATGATATGCATCGTAATTCGATCTCATAATTATTGTCGACGCACCAGAAAACATAGAAATTTACAAAAACATTTTGAAAATACATAACGTAATTCATACGTGTTTCAGTCGAATCGCATTTCAATCTGCCGAATAATAAACCGAAAATATATTCGTCAATAACTTATGTAAAATAGGATTGCTCGTGTGAAAGAATTTAAAGTGGTTTTGTCGTTTTTTTTTTTTTTTATGTATTCATAATGGAATCGTAAACAATTCGTATTTTTCTATTGTGTCCGTTTCTTTACATTTGTATAATTTGTTTAATATAAACGTATGTGTATTTGTATAATGTATACGCGAAGGTGGTAGATACACATTCAAATTCGGCAGGTACACATTTCAAATATTTAAACATTATTTGACGAATTTAATTTTCACGAATCGTTTCATTCGTGTCTCAAAATATTTACTGCCGCTCGAGATCGATATTTCCGATATACCGGCTGTGAATTCGCTAATGTCTCGAACGATATATTATTATTATTTCTGGTGCCTTTTTTTTTTTTTTTTGTTCGATATACTATTTTGTCTTTCAGTAGTCTTTATCGATCACTATATTTTCGACTGATTTCTACTCATAAATGCATTACTCGTTCATCCATATAATACGTATGATAATACCATATAATATCAACTACGAACGTATTTCTTTACACGGCGAAGCTCACGATTAATGAGTTACGCGCATACTACGGGGCGTTTATTCGAGTTTAAAGGATCAAACGGAACATGCAATTTAACTCGATAATATTATTGACTCTGTAACACTGCTTTTTAATCCGTATACACACGAGTAAATAGTGTTAAACAGATGAAATGTTTTATTATTAGTACTATTATTTTTTTTTTCAATTCAACAATATTTCCTTTGTCGCCACGACGATATGTGCACACACACACACAGGAGCGGCGGCATTCACCGCTGACTGGTTAATGTAAACCTGCACAGTATTTATTGCTCATTGTACGCGAATACACACACACACACACACACACACACACACACACACACATAATATATACATACTCGTGTGTACTCTTGCCGACAAAAGACGCACTACTACTATTTCGTCGGCCCGATCGAGTGTTATTCACCGCGATTAAATACTGTTGTAGCCATCATATTATACGTATATATTATACATGGGGCGAGCGCACGCGCGTCATTCGACAACGGTAGGAATAATAATAATAATAACACCGAATAGTTTTCATTATTATCGTCAAACAAAACCACCGCTCCGCGCGTCGTTCGCGTCGATGAGTATACGACAATGATAATTATTATACGACGACGACAAAAAAAAAAAAAAAAAAACGTAATCCATCGCGTACACGCGAATAACAACCATAGCCGAGCTATGGAAAGCGGGAGGACACGAATTAAAAACCCACTTCTTGAAACTAATACAACGAAATATATGCAGGGAAGAAGAAAGAATACCAGAAGGTCGGAGGAACGAGTCACTTATATATGCCCTATATTCAAGAAAGGAGATCGAAAGAAAGTTGACAACTACGGAGGTAATGCTATATGTCATTACTGAACACCGGGTACAAAATGTTATCACTATAGTAAAACAAAACAGACTGCAGGAGTACTTGCACAGGGAATAATAGCTGTGACTATCAGAATGGATTTAGGATGGGAAGATCGACTACAGATCACGTGTATTTTGTTACCAGACAAATCATGGAGAAATATTACGAGTTAATATGCCCGAGATTTACGTATAACCTTCGTTGACTACAAACAAGCATATGACAGACAGCATTATACGAGAAGAGCTATGGAGGACGTTAGCCTACTTGGGAATACCGAAAAAAATTTAATCACACTGAAACAAATGTGCAACGCAGATACCTGTAATTGTAGCAGGATGAAACATCTCTCTCTGTATATGAATAAAAGACGGAAATTATCGTTCGTCGCACGGACGGTTCTACATACTGACGCCCGTGTACTTACGGTCCGTGTGAACATAACAAACCGTACCGCGAGTATATAATATTATAATTGTATTTATTATTGTATTGTATTACGGTTCGACGCGAGATAAAAACGCATCGACGAGCAAACGTCTGCGGGATGTAGCGTGTGTATACGTATGGTAGTGATGTGATATAAATCCACGAGCTCTCCGAAAATCCGAAAAATCCGGATTTTGGATTTCCGGATTTCAAATCAAAATCAGAATACATGCGTTTCGTATTGTGGGTTTGGTATTCTAAATCAGAAAATCAAATTTTCGATTCTGAGTGAAATGGATTTACAATGATGTTTATTTTTATTATATTTTTTTATCTTGAGATAACATTTTCTTTGATCAACTTAAATTTATCCAAAAGTTTTATTCATCAACTCTATAGATCAGAAATTTCATGTAGATGGTACTTTGAGAGTTTCTTAAGTTCTCACCTGAATAGTTTTTCCAGACAAGAGAAAAACACCCTAAAATAAAATAAAAACGGTGAAATTCTCCGTAAACGATATTTTCATTAAATCGACTTTAGTAATTTCGTCATTATAAGTCACATATAAAAAAATACTAATTTAATGTTTAAAATCCAAAATTCGGATTTCAAATCCGAATTCCGGATTTTTCCCATCACTAGTATATAGATATGATGTAGTGTGTGTGTGTGTGTGTGTGTGTGTGTGTGTGTGTGTGTTTGTGTGTGTGTGTAACGATATTATTATAATTTTCCGCTATTTCGGCACGACGCGAGCGTACCAGAGTGTAATATTGTCGATAATAGGACAGTGCGGGTCGAAATGTTTTACGACAACGATCCCGAGCTAGACCGACCCGTTCGATATGAAACCGCATCGTCGTCGTGAGCGTATAATATATTACATTTTATAGCAGCTGGACGTTATGCGTTTCGTACGAACAAAAAACAAAAAAAAAATAATAATAATAACCGAAACCACGACACGGGGATGTAGTAAACTTTGGTTCGCCGGCTGCGTACGAGTTGATTCCCGGGTACCTATTTACCTGCACCGACACCGTTGAGTTGATTCCCGGGTCATTAGAGGGTACGTACGAGTTGATTCCCTATTGTTGTATATCAATTATCAATAGTTTGCACGAGTAAAGAGTTTACGACCGTAAAGTTCAGAAAACGAGACCGGTAATTTTTGAAATTATTTTTTGGCCTACCTTTTTTAAGGCCAATAGAAGTTATTGATTGCTTTACAGACGAGTTGATGGCAATTCGACCAACAGGAGACGAAAGAATTGAAAAGTTTATGTTCTACGTATTTGACAATTATATTTCTCCAGGAGCTAGTTTTTCACCAAGTATATGGGCTCAATTCTCAACTACTTTAAATAGAACTACGAATAGTTGTGAGAGTTTTCACTCTAAGCTCAACAGTTGTTTCTATAGTGGGCACCCAAATATTTTTTTATTTATAAATGAGCTGTTAGAAGTACAATCTGAAACTTATATTAAATGCAGAAGTAATGGAACTAAAAAATCTAAAAAACATCAAGAAAAACAAATTTTTTTAAGAGAAGAGATGTCACGGTATACTGGTAATCTCATTACCAGATACCAATTTATAAAAACAATGTGTTACAAATTTTTACCAAATTAATAATTTTTTTTATATTTTTTACCTAGTTACTACTAAAAAAACAACATTTTTGAGAAACTTGTCAGCCAACCTCCTCGTGGTGTTTCATGGGTTATGCTAATAGGCTGAATATCTTACTATATATTGAATCTCGTACGTACCTCTTAATGACCCGGGAATCAACTCGTACGTACCTCTTAAGGACCCGGGAATCAACTAATACATGAAAAAGGTCTCGGGAATCAACTCACCTATACCGGGTTCGCCGTCGTCGTCGTTCGAATATCGCGCGGCACCTGAAGTCAATAGAAAACAACGATCCGCTCGGACAATGTGCTCGGACGAAAAAAACAAAATGGTTTTACTTTTGGGCCGAAGACGTGAACTTCACTCGCTCGTCCCGCTCTGCCGCAGTTCGCGGTTGTAACGGTGATGCAATATTATTACATTATACGTATGTACCCGACGATGCGGTGTGCGAAGAAGAGCGAGTGACGACGTCGATTCGTACGGTGCGAAAGAACAAACTGCTCACTCGTTTGCACACACACACACACACACACACACACACACACACACACACACACACACACACACACACACACACACACACACACACACACACACACACACACACACACACACACGAGTGTGTAAGAAATAAATGATGACAATCCGATTAAATGTCTCTCCTTCTCTCCGCCTGCCTCTCCGCTCGGCTCTACGCTCTTTTCGCCGATCGCGGCGGCGAGTCGGCCGCGAAAAAATGACCGACCACGCGGACTATACAGCGGAGAACAACACAACGATCCCGCCGTGTGCGGGAAACGACGTTCGCGTGCGCCTTTCCATTAATACCATTAACACCGCGCGTAATTAATATTTACGCACATTAATATAAATAATACGTTCCCGTCGCGGCGGGCAACGGACGCCTCCGTCGAGTCTCCAGTGGCACGCCGCGTTTTAACCCCGTTTAATGTAATATAATACGTTGCATATACCTATACATAATATATTATACACGCCGTGTGTACACGTTTACGTTGATTAAAGTATATATATATATATATGAATAACGGACCTCGACGATCTCGCACGCCCCCCCCCGTGGATCAAAGATCTACACACACGCACTCACAGAAGCGCGCGCGCACGTTCGTGAGGCGGAGTCCCCGGGCACTTTTACATGTTGTACGTATATACGAGTTTTGCAGCTGCCCCGGCTGCACACACGCGCACGCACGCAACGCGAACTCGACGGGTGTGTTGGACGACTACGACCACGGCAAGGTGAAATAATAATATAATATATAATGTGCACGCGCGTGTGTGTGTGTGTGTGTGTACATGAGGGAAACGCGCCGACGGCAGTGATTTCGACACACACCTGTGAAACTCGCGCTCACCCCATGTGTATAGGTATATGTGCCTACACCGAATACGTATAATATATGAAATAGCGCGTACCCGGTAGGGTGGTTATAACCCGGGCGTCATGGTGCTACAGGGTGTGGAGTAGTGAGGGAACGGCGAGGGGCGCACACACATATATATATATACGTATAATTCGTGTACACGGCGCGGCGGTGCGCGGTCACCAGAAGCGTCCGCGTGTCTGAACCAACGGCTGACGTTCCTGCGTATGGTATATGTATATAAACGATATATGCCTGTAATATATTACATATAATAATATATATATATAAGTATACGCCGCGGGTCGTTCAAAAAAAAAAAAAAAAAATACCAGCTGTTCGAGCTATATACGAGTATATATATATAATAAATACCAGAGAATTTATTAAGCGCGTACTTATATATTATATATACTTAAATGCGTGCATGCGCGTACGAGCGAGCGTTTGTGTGTGTGTGTGTGTGAAAGTATATGTTTTTTATACGTTTAGAAGGCGGCCGGAACTCACAATACAGTCTTGGCCTCACGCGTTATAATAATAATAATAATAATAATAATAATAATACTATATTATTATTGTCAACCGCTGCCTGGCTCCTGCTGCTCTGCTGCTGCCCTTCTGTCCAACGCGATATACGGCCGACGACGCGGTCGGATCGGATTTCTCGGAACCCGACCGAAATATCACATGTATATATTATATATATACGCGCGCACTCCTATTGTATTATTTATATGAAAACGGACGTTTATGATAATTTTGACGGTCGTAACGCGGAGGGCTTTTTTTTCATACATATATAGCATAATATATACGTATAATTCGTGTTGTCCGAACGGCATGAAAAACGTAAAAAATTACGCGTGTGAGCTGCGAAAATGGCCGCCGGTTCGTTATAATCTAGCCGCTAGATATAAATATGTGTATGTGTGTAAAATACGAATATGTTTTTATGTGCATAAATATGATATAAATATATACCATATATATATATATACGTGCAAACCTTGTGCGCTAGCCACTGCGCGGCCTTAATCGATACGGGTAGGGAAAAAACAAAATGCAAAAAAAATAATAATAATGATAACGCGAATATCCACCCACACTTTTATTATTATTATTATTATTATTATTATACACTACAGCGGAAGCAAGTGAACAATGAGCGCTGTTGCCACCAACGAAGACGACTATATTATTATTAAATAATACACGGAGTTATGAAATTTGTCGTGTTTTTCACCACGAAAAGGATATTATTATTATTATTATTATTATTATTATTATTAATTATTATTATTATTACTATTATTATTATCATTAGAGAACACAGCGGGAACCGATAAGTCTACACGTAATAAATACACTGATCCGTTTATTACGCCTTATTGAAAAATATTCAAATTGTCACATTGTACTCTCGTACGTACTCTGCTACTAGAAGATAAATTAGATGTGATTTATGGACACCTTATAGTTGATAAGTCCGGCTAGTATTCGTCCTTTATGATATTCGCAGTAGAACACACGCTTGACAATGTTACGATAATAACGGTAATTATTATTACAAAATAACATAATTATGTAAAACGAAAAAAAACGTTCATTGATCGTTCCGGCGCGAAAATAATAAGTATTATGCTTCTGTGGACGAGTCAACAATGGAAACGGCTGTTGTAGGTATACCTATATTATAGTGACGAAACAGGTTTAGTGGCCAACTGGTTAATGCAGCATGTTGTTTTTATCGTATTTATTCGGTAACAAAAGATCTGTAATCAAATATACATAATACATAACTGGTTGGGTATATTAAATCATAATAAACGCGTATCACGATCACTTAACTTATTAATGTGGGTAATTGTCGGTATCCTTTTTATGCGGCGGCTACTACAGGTATAATAAATTAATAAATTGTGATTGAAATTACAAAAAATTATATACGTTGTACCTTTACCTGCATTCGGAGTGCGTTTTTTTGTTTTGTTTTTTTTTTTTTTTTTCAATGGTAGCATAATATATAGGTACCTAATATAAACATATTAGACATAATATATTGAGGTTTCGAGCACCGACTATTGTATATTTTTATAGAGGTATAATATTGTTGTACGCGTTGTAAAAGAATGCTTTAAAAATCAGTTCATTCATAAAAAATCATAAATAAATTATAATGAATTGCGTTTCTGTAAACTTTCTGCAGTGCTTTCTCGGTGTGCAATTATAATAATATAGTGTTATTGTATAGGCACATTATTCGTATTTTATTCAGTATAAACGTGCGCGTTTATTGCAGTTTATTGTCTGTACATATATAAATTATTACCTGCAGACACTTGGACACATATTATATCGTGTTGTTAATTATTGACTTATTCCAATTTGTTTTACATTTCGTAACTTTATAGGAGTTGACAAATGTTCAACATAAATAAATGAACAACAAATTTAAATGTATATATATATATATAGCTTAAGAATATAATACTTTAAAAATTGAGTTAAACTTATATATAAACGTTAAATATTTCCCTCATTACTTTCTACCCGATAACACTCGCTAATTATACAATATAAATGATTTAATAAACTGGAGTGTTTTACTGCGCATTAAGTCAGCATAGGTACTAATTCTACACAACAGCCTGACTCCTATAGAATTGATTCGAATTGTTGAGAAACTATACACAATAGCACCTTCCCGAATTCCCCATACGGATCATATGATGCATTGACTCTCGGTAGTCGGTATACATAAATATATACATATATACAGCTGCTGTATAGAGTACCCGGAATGATCCGACAAATGCAATACAATTTGTCCTATTCAATATCTTTCAATTTTTTTTTTTTTTTTTTTATGTATAGGTACTGTATTAGTGTGGTAGATGCTGTCGTAATACGCCTGTTTTACAACAAAAACGTATTTTATAATTGTTTTTAAATTAATTTACAAATCATATTTAGAGATAAAAAATTGTATTCTGTCGAGAAAATAAAAGAAATCAAAATATCGATTTTTGAAATTGATTTCAGAAAAAAATTAATGGCATACTGCAGCTCTCTACGATTGTTTTAAGATTTTTGTAAATATTTCAATAATATAAATAGTCAATAAATAATTTCATTGGAGAATAAAACGATACCACCACCTTAATCTGGATCACTGAACATATACCTACCAGCATTTAATCGAACACAATTGCTCAAAAATGTTTACAAATCATAATAAATAAACAGAATTATTCGACAAGACATTTTATCGTAAAAATCGTTGTAAAAAGTTGTTGTACAAAATGGGCATTTTGATTTTTTTTTCTTTTCATAATGAAATACTGTTTTCAATTTCCAAATACGGATTTCGAAAATTAAAAAAAAAAAAAAAAAAAATTGCATACGCTTTCATTGTTACACAGTACCATATATAGTAAATTAATTGAAAAGAAAAAACTGAAAAATATCGAATAGAAAAAAAAGTCGAGTATCGCATTTGTCGAATCATCCCCCGGGCGAGTCACCACCCTACATACATATTATATATAGGTACACATAATTAACGTACACAAACACGTATTACAGGTAAATCGCACATGCTGTTAAAAAAAATAATAATAATAAGTATACTACGCGCGTAAAAAATATGCGTGTACCTACGTCGTACCCGCGCGTACGTCTGGGGGTCTTGAAAAACCCGTATGTATAATAGGTACGTGGGAAGAAGTCTGAAATATAATATATTACGCATAATATTTGTATCGTGTAACGCGATACCGCGGTGCATACATTCACGTGTGTACGCCTACGAGTGTATAGGACCGAGGGGGGGCAACTAGGTAATATACTTTGGAAATAAATATCGTATTATGAAAATCATGAATAACAATAGTAATAATAATCGTAATAATAATAAAAAGATATAATATATTATTGTCATTGGGGATGAAAAATTATAGGACTTGTTTGTTTTCGTCTATGCGTGCTATTTATACCTATAGCATATTGTATCTCATAACCTAACGAGTTAAATTGTTACGGTTTTTTTTTTTTTTTTGCTTATTTTCGCATGTTTGGGTATATTTATAAATAATTGCATTTTTATTTAACGTTTTTTCGTCCATAAAAACGCATATTTACTGTATTTTTATAATGCGTATCGTATAGATGGGTAATCCGTTAATTATCGAAAATTATACTATTAGATTGCATATTTTAATCAAATATCATATATACTTGTAACACATAATAGAATAATCGGTGTCGCCAAAGTTTTCAAAATGTGGTTGGGCGATTTCAAAACTTCACGGCCTCTTTTAGCGGTTTTTCGCGTTATAAAAATATCCTCACGGACAGTTAGTAGTCGTCGATCACTGCACGTTGACAGTCTTAAGAAAAAGCTCTGGCGGTCCAATGCGACGAATTTCGCAGGTATGAGAAATGAATAAAACTCAAACGCGAGTGTCACTGCAATATTTACAAAAATGTGTAATTTTTAAATATACCAGAATGAAACAGATTGATCCCAAAAGTCGTTGATGTAAGATGTTCAAATGTTGAAATTTCGACGTTATTTATATAAGTATTAGGTATATGATATTTTTATAAATACAATATTTTACGCATATTTTCGAATTTTTTGGCATGTTTTCGTGTTTTTTTTTTTTGTGCATATTTCCGTTGTTTTTTTTTGGGGGGGGGCATATTTTTCTCCTTTAACTTTTCATCCTTGATTATCGTACATACGATCGTATGACGAAACGCCGACCGGCCGAGTAGACCTTAGGACGCCGTGGCGTTTTCGAAAATACATTTTTATCAACTCACTCGTCACGACGTTCACGTGTGAGACAATATTATTATTATTATTATTATTACTATTACTATTACGGCCTATTGTTTTACGATGGCCGCCGCGCGCACCGAAACCGCGCGCTCGTATAGGACGGCCGCCATTGACGTCGTGGTGGTCGACCGTTCCCCTCTCTGGTGCCGCGGCCGCCGTCGCTGCCGGTGCCGTTCTCTCGGGTAACGACGACGACGACGACCCTAACCTAACTGCAAGTTTCCGCGTTCGATTCGATCCTTTGGGATGAAATACAACGCTCTCGGCGTCTGTGCGGCCGAAACGCTAGACGCGCGAGTGAGTGGCTTTTCCGGGTAAAACACGGTGATTTTATTTATTTATTTATTTATTTATTTATTTGTTTTTTTTTTGGTCTGCATATACGGCGGCGGCGGAGAAGAAGAAAAAAAAATACGTACTGGAACTACACCGTTTTCCGATCATTTTCTTCCGCACCACGCACGTCCGCGACCCGGTGGCGTATATATAGGAAATATTTTCGGGAAGGGCTACTATATGGACAGAGTTAAATTATAACTGCTATCCTGAATGGCTAAAAAGATACAGAAAATACACTAGATTCCTATCTACATTTGCTTTAAAGAATGTCCCAAAACGATTTGAAAAACGCAATAAAATGTGTTAATTGATATTACACACACACACACACACACACACACACACACACACACACACACACACACACACACACACACACACACACACACACACACACACACACACACACACACACACACACACACACACACACACACACACACACACATCGTACAACACTCTGGACGGAGGATCGAGTGCTTATTAGTGGGAATAGTTATTATATAATACAACGTCGACGAAAAAAACATAGGTATGCCAGCTAAAATCTAGGCTCGACGCCAAGTATAAATTGAAAATATTAAACAATATAGCGACGTGAACATAATCAACTTAGGTGGTTATAGTGGTAAAAAAATAATTATATGTTTTGTCGTCCACTAGAGTTGAAACAAAAATCGAAACGAGACGTTTTATCGCACGGTCTTGAGAAATTCGAATCGGTTCAGTTCAGTGGATATAGTTTCTAAAATAAAAATACATAATACAAAGAATATGCAGGGTTGAAATCACGAGCGTTCACAGCAGGTAACAGCTATTGTATATACGTACCTATAGATTATGTTCCTTTGTGGCGCTTTTTCCAGGTTTCTGACTGTAATCGTTCGTATGTTATTTGCCGACTGATAAAAATTCAAATAACATTCGTACAGGTGATATGCAGATATTTTCAGCGGGAACGATATTCTATTATACGTCGTTTATGATGTTGGAAGTATAACACCTATATGTACGGTGGTAAATCATATGTGCATAGTTACACCTCATAATATAAAGTGTATACAATCATAACGCGTAACAACAACAACACCAACAATAATAATAATAATAATAATAAAAAACAAGTGAATCCGTACAGACAAAAGACCGAGCTGCACAAAAGGTCCCTTACTTATTCATGTATATATATATATATATATATATATATATATATATATATATATATATATATATATATATATATATATATTAAATATGAAACGTATTTTGTTCGTGTCCATTGATAGTGCACTCATTGAATTGAGATGTTTTCCCCCAAAGTAGACCAATTTCGTACGGTATAGACACACTCGAACATAATACGCGAGCGCACGCGCGTGTATGTATGTATATATAATATAATAAAGTAGGTACGCAATTCTTTTCCTCTACAAACAAGGAATCGTTGACCTTTGACGTCACGTTGTATATAGCCTTTGACGTCGATGGCGCTTACAAATGATGCGACGTAGGTATGTATGTGTGTGTATATATATATATATATACACCTGCGACGGTAAACAAATAATTCGTTAAAATATGTGTATAATAAATACCCGTGAAAAAATCATGACAATAATAATTAAGTACGCCACCGTATGTTTATATATATATAGGTACCTTTACAAACAATGTTTGTGTGTACACAATTAAAACACTCGACACAAAACTTTCGGTTTCTTTCAGCGAAACATATACGTTATTTTGTATGGTTTTCAAAAACGACGCAGACAAAACAAACAAATGGACACTTATACATCGGGCATAAGTGATTCCGCAGTATTCATTTACTTTTTATAGGTACTTTTGTCGATTAATTTGCGAATTGCCGCAATACATACGATTATATATATATATATATATATATATATATATATATATATATATATATATATATATACTATATAGTATATTATACATACTAAAAGTGCGTGTTATACGTTGTTAATAGTTTTGTGCAACAGTGAATCCTGGTATTTCAGTGGCATTTTTTTGGGTCCTATTGAGTTTGAGAATCCTACAGAATATACCTATTCAACATTCGTTAAACGTCAGTCTAAGCGGGGTCTACTTTGCTAGAAAAGTTATAAGATGAATACACCTACTTGAAAATCGATTTTTGGAATTTCGATAATTTTATGACTAATCGACAAACTTTTAAGTTTAATTGTACGTAATAAATTATGGATCTCCATCAAGTTTGTATCACAAATTGAAATTTACGGAATATTTGTTTTATTTAACCTGAAATAATTTATTTTGGAATATTTCATTAAGTATTATTATTAACGAAATTAAAAAAAAGAATGCTTTAAAATTGTGTTATGTTAAAAAATAATACGAAAGAAATTAAAATAAGGAGTCATTTTAAATATTTTAATTTAAGTGTGTTTGTTATTTTTATTTTAAGCTATAGGTTTAAATGATTCTTTAAAAAGCTATAAGCTTACCATTTTCACCTAAAATTTGATTTAAAACATTGAGATAATTATAGATGTACACATAGGTTAGGATAAATTAAATAAAATTTGCCAGAAAAATCCATATACCTAAATATAATAGTCCCTTGATTATTGGTTTTTTTAAATGACGGTAAAAATATAGGTCATATTACTCAACTGTACAGGTATTAATAATGTTATTTAATTTCTACTCGAATCGACAGACTTTTAACTATCACAAGTGCGTTTTAGTGTGATCATTAAAGAGCGGATTTTTAGGTTCTTAAAACCTTAAAATATTCTCTAAATATTCCTTGAATTTGTAAATATGCAAATATGAATTTTTTCTAAAATAGTTCAATAAATATAATAAACAACTGTTAAGCACAATTTTCTTGGTAACAGGAAATTATTAAACAATAAAAAGTGTAATTCAGTTGATACAGAGCTATATAAATATAATTAAATATAATTAAAAAAAAAATAAGAGTTTAATAAAAAATAACAGATAACTTTGCACTATTCTTTAGGAACATAACCAATTCGAATACAGACAAGTAGATAATTGAATGATTTTGAATTTTTATCATTCTATAATCAAATTATCTTTTTTCCTAGAAACAATTATTGCTAGAAAAAAATCATATTTCGAGAAATTAACAAAATATACTAATTTTTATGAATAATAATAGAATATATCCTAAAATATGAAAAATAGGCGAAATATCCTTTAATGTCCAAAATATGCTTTAATATGCAAAATTAATTTTTTTCTACGAACTCTGTGACAGATAAATCGTCCACATTTTTCACCCTCGTAAAGTTGCATAAAGCCAATAAAAATATGTAAAAACCTAAAGATCCGCTCTTTAGTGATCATCAATCGAGTTACATGAACAGCTACTTAAATTATATTATACGTATATTACTCCTAGCTACTTTGAAATATATATATTTCACAATACCCATATATACGCTCATTGGTCGTATATTCAAAGGTCAAAACATTCATTAATAAATACATTCCGTACGTATACGTAGGTATACACACATAAATTATTAAAATTTATATTCCTAGTGCCGAAATGATAAATAGTGCGTATCAATCGATTTTAAACTTCAAAAGGGTCGGCTCAGAGCTTTCCTCGTTAATTGTTGTAATACACGCTTTGGCGAGACTGCAGTGCGTATGTGTATGTATCTAGAACGACTAACATAACATTGTATTCGTGTGTAATGTAGCTGGGCTAAACTTTTAACTGAACATTGGTAGGTATTAAACATTAAAATAATAATAACAAATATGGATGAAACGAAACGAAGACAAAAAAAAAATGGTTTAATGTACGAATATATTTATGTACGGTGTGGTGATTATGTTTTTTTTTTTTTTTTTTAATCGAACTCCATTTATCTGAATTTAATGACGAAAAACAATTTTTAATCATATGCACGAACATAATAGATTTTTTTTTTTTTTGTATTAGAGAATATTCTTATTTTTATATTAAGCTATACTTACTTGTACTGTGTTTCACCCTCCCTGCTACAACGGAGAGTAATACAATACCTCTTAATAAGGGGCAAATTTTCACTCCCCTCGAGTGTCCGTTATTGAGAAATTTCGTCATGCGGTGCAGAAACTTGTCTGATACTGCGGGGTCAGGACCTTTGATAATACTGTAAACGTAAATCTGTCTCAGCCGTAATAACATGCAGTTCTTTCTCGTTGAATATAAACCGTAAAATTTCTTCGGTCTCTCGAGTTTACATTATGAGACTGCAGTGTTGGTTGTACACAAATTAATACGTTTTAAGCACGAAAAGTTTGTGGAAAAAAATATTACATATATAATATTATTTTAGTTATTGATGTGTCTGGACTGCGTGACGCGCTAAAAAATAAAAATATTTTGTAAGTGAAAATATGTTATTAATCATTTTCCCTGCATAAAAATAGCAATATTCTAACCGAGTTGTAATTAATAACGTGTACCCACAGCTACCTTTACGAGTAGACCGATGTGTATTATAATACTGCACGTACAACCCGCACAAATGCGCGGAATCACAATGTCCCGGCACGAGGATATTGAACGATAAAAATAAAAATATTTTTTACGCGTGAAAATAATGTACGCATTTTGTTGTTTCGAAAAATGAGATGACATCACGGTCACCATGTACGTTCCTTTGTTCGGATTTTCGTATTATGACCTACGACGCAGCGACACATGTATATAAATATAATACATTATATTATTATACGTATTATACATCACGAGCACGAACGTTGGGTTTTCGGTCGAAAATCGGACGTGCAAAACAATATAATACAAAACACGACTGCGACGACACCGAGGTACACACATAATATATCATCGCGTAATGGAATGAAAAAAAAAAAAACGATTTTTACCCGGAAATCATTGTCTTAGCCGTATATAATATACTATAAAATATCGATCCTCCACCACTGCTCACGCGTCGCTTGTGCAGTCTTGAATCGCGCGAATCGTTCAAAACCACATCGATCTGCAGGCGGCAGTGTGTAATAATATAATATTATGTTAGGTTAGGTTACGCTCTCACACTGCACGACGCGGAACTGCATATAATACACCTAATATATATATATATACATGTACATATGATATATACCCCTCGTAACCGCGTACACTATATGTGTTCCGTCGTATTAGTTCACAAGCCCTTTATATATGAGATCCCGACAGATTGAACGTTCGGGACTTTCATGAGGGTTACCCTAGAACCGTGGGCACCACAAGAGGAAGGAGGATCGTGCGGTGTTTTTTATTATTATAGTTTTTTTTTTTTTACTCTATTATGTTTTAGCTTTCATAAGGTTCGAAACGAATAAATCGGAAACGACGACGCGGTGAAACAATAATGATATAATATAATAAGGCCGTGCGTCATTTTTACCGAGCACGATTTCGCGACAAAAAAAAAACATTAAACACGAATTCGACTCGATGGTATGAGAATAATAATAATATGTAATAATTTTCGATTTTTTAATACGCGTTTTAATACAGGCGTATAATAACATTATGTCGTACGATATTACGTCGAACTGGTTTGATTCTCAACACTGTTAAGTTTTGAACTTGGCCGATTTGTAGTGTATTGATTTTTTTAAATTTTCACCGGCCACAATTCCGCGGTGATTTTAAGTCGGTAAATACAAAATATACTTCCATAAAGACGCGGCGCAATACTAAATACATTTGCTTTGAACGTTTGTAAGTGTATATATTATATATTATATAGCGTTACCACGCGTTTACTGTTCGCGCACGAAACGAATTAAACGAATATGCACACGAGTTTCGAGACAAATATGCTCGTCGGTACATAGGTACAACACCATAACACGTATATACAGTAGAAGCCGCTTATTAGAAACACTTTGGGACCAAGGTAAAATGTGTCAATAAACCGATTGTTTCTAATAAGCGATTGGTTTGATTTGTACTATGAAAAAAAAAAAAAAAAAAAAATGAAAAATACGCGTAAAATATATGTGTTTATGTACATTTAACTATGTAAGTATATTGTATAATTTAAAAATGTATGTTCAAATGTATATATTTTACTATATTATTTAAAATTTGTATCTATATTGGTTCGTTTTTTTTTTTTTGCGTGGAGTGACTCCATGACCATATTTTCATACGAGTATTGCTGTTCAAAACCTATTTCATCCACACGATGCTGGACGACACTTCTGAGGACATTTAGAGCTTCTACAATAAAGCTTCTAAAATGTGCCCAAATTCGTTTCAAATAACCGATGTGGTGTTTCAATAATCCGATTTATTTTCAATGATCTAATGTACGGTCGGTCCGTCCCGGAACTTTTTGTTTCAATAGCGCGATTGTACCAATTGTCCGTGTTTCTAATAAGCGGCTTCTACTGTATATATTTATATAATACAATGTGTATAATACGGCATATTATAATTTATAATATACGTAACTACTACTACAGCGTCCACGTGTATGATATCATAATATCAAAATGCTGCGTATACAATTAAAATAACATTCTGTTTTTTTTTTTTACGTTATATATAATACGTAAGAAGCATATTTTTCTAGACGTTATAAAGGCAATTCAATAATTTATGACGTGTATAATATATATTGTATACATATAACGTTCCTATACCTTCGTATATTATATCCGTATATACATATGTATACAATATATCTGAGGGTTTTTTTTTTTTTTTTCAATGACTACATATTTTAAGGGCTCTTATCCGGGGTTCGTTACTTAGGCGTATTATTACTACATACACGCACACGTATATACGTATATATATATAAATATACATTACAGTATTACACACATATACAGAATATATATATTTTTTAAATCAGCGTGTGCGGACCGAAATGAAAATATATAAGAAACGTCAATACACCCTGTTGAGCTGCTGTGCAAAATTCTTTTTCTCTCTTTCGCTCTCTCTCTCTCTCTCTCTCTCTCTCTCTCCGCTTTCTCTTTTACTCGGTTCTCTCGGTCTAATGACGGCCTCTCCTGCCGCCGCCCTCCCCTGTGGCCCGCCTCGCCACTTCGACCTCGCAGCCGCGAATCCGACCTCACCTCCGTCGCCGCCGCCGCGCGCGCGTACACCACCGCCGCCGCCGCCGCCGCACGTGCCCCGCGCGCCACGACCCGTTTCTCTCGGCGCGTCCGTTCGAGTCCGTCCCGAATGCGGGTGAGCCGGAAACGGATGTAGCCCTTGGCAGCACCGGAGCCGAACCCCCTTGCCGCCGCCACCGCTCGCGGAACTTGAATTTCCGGCCATTGCAACAGACCCCTCCCCCTACGGCCGTGCGCCCCGCCGTCGACTCAGCGCCGCGGCCGGGGGTGTTTCTTCATTGTCTAATGCGCCCGCGATACGATATTATACGCGTGCACACACACACACACACACACACACACACACGCGCGTCAATATTTATATGTATATATATATTTAAAAACCCTATAGCATATATTTTTTTCCCTTTTCGAAAACACATTTTTCCCGTTCGATTACCCAAAACTGATATTTCAAAAAATACAATATCATTTATTAAAATGTAAAATGTTGGTGTGCCCCGTGTAATACGTCATAATAATACACCCACGGTATGATAATAATTATTGTTCGCAGACAATGTGTATAATACAAAAAAAATTTCTATCTAGAAAAAAAATTCATAGTTTCGTAAACAATATTGGGTCTAATAATCTACATGACGGTTATGTACGTTAATTCGTCATAATGGCGATTGGAATTTATTCGACCGTAGTACCTACCTAGTATAATATTATGTTAAATAATAATTTTAAAACTTTTATCTCCCCGAACCTTTTCTCTATTCTTAACTCAAACTCAGAAGTAGTCATAAATTTAATTATTATTGCTTTTATTCAGGAGGCTGACTTTAGAATTTAAATTTTGGTATTTCTATTATTTTGCTTATTTTATTTTTATATTCTTTATATTTTTTCACTTTGTATTATTTAAAACTTACTGATAACTATTGTATTCGATATAATCATAATTGTTGAGCTATAATTGTTTTTACAAAAAGCTAATAAAAAAAAAAAAAATAATAAAAAAATAATCTTAAAACCTTCGTGTTGCAGGGCATTTGACAGTAGTGAGACATATTATTACTGTTACGTGTACGTGTACACTGTACAGTATTCAGTGGATAAAAAAATAGAACCATATAAAAATATGTAAATGTTTGAAATTATAATTTTTTTTTTTTTTAACTACAGTGATAACAGTGACAATTTTCGCGATTTCTTCGACTAGACACGTTATATAATAATTTATAAATTAACAACCATCATACTGTTGTATTTTTAAAATGTAGTGCGTCGCAACAGAGTGGACACGTCCACGGTTAGCTTTTTCCACGAAACAATAGGCTTTGGAAAAAAAAAAAAAGAACCGAATAAATACCATTTCCACTCGAACGAAACAACTGAATACGATGAACCCGGCGAAGACTTAACAGCGAATAGTGTCGAGGATGATAAAAAAATTCAATTTTTTGCCAATATCAAAAAAAAAAAAACACAGAATGAAAACGAAAAGAAATACAGACTAATTCCACGATTAAAATACATTTTTTTTTTATATGCAATCAACTATGGCAGATTAGAAATTCGTTATACACACATTTTACTTAACACTCAATCATAAAATAAATTGTAAGTTGATCCATTCAATCGAATTATCAGTTTCAGTTTAATAGTTTCGTTCTTTATTTTATGAATTCGTATAACGTATATTATAATATTAAAGTTAAACAATAATTATTACAAATAATTAAATAATCGGGTATATAGGATATTATATATCCTAGACTATGTAAAATAACTCGATTCATTGAATATAAGTAACTGATATGCATAATCAGTATGCATATTATTGATTATGCATATATTATGAATATTAAAACGGATAAAAAAAAAATGATCTCATTTTATGAACTTTGCTCAGCCAAATTTAGTGTTGTAAAAATTATTTCGGTATATATGAATAGTTTAAAAACAATGTTTTACCTCGTTTTAGTTTTTTAACAATCAGTAGCACGATAATAATTTAAATTAATTTCTATTTACTCAGTTTTTTACTAAAAATATAAAATTAATACTGTGATTTATGTCAATAACTCTGTCGGAACCTACTGGACATCATGGAAGGTACACCATAATGGGTATAGTTAATAAAAACCAACAAACTTTGCGTATACCTGTAAAAACGATTCGCGAATGCACAGTAAATATGCTGCACAAAACAATAATCGAATTAATGTTTAATAAAAACAGTTGGTTCGGATACCTCCATAAAACGGATTTATTTCGTATTCTGGCGGGTTTTTCACTGAATAATTCAAGATTTAATTAGGTACAGCTTACAGTGTACCTATGTGTTTAGATCAAATTTTGGAATCTATAGTTTACCAATTGTTGATTTAATTTGTTAATCGAATAAAACGCAGTGACCCAAAACGTTAATAAAAATCTTTATTATCGAATAATATATGTTTAGTGTTGAGATAAATCTCTCAAAATTATACTCAGACCATTGCATTCATCGAACCACTCCGTGTCCGAAATGTGTATGATATTCACAAATGTAAATGTATACTCAAAAATTGGTTTTGCTCATTTACTATCCAACATTATACCGTTATAATATTTATAAAGGCGCGAATATTTTTCTTTTAGTCATTAACACAGTTGTGTAGTCGTGTGAACAAATCATAAGAGGAAAAAAATCAAACTGCCCATTTGAATTATTTATATTTATTATTTATTTCTCGCATTATTCGCATTTATTGAAAACAAATAATTGTGAATTCGAATAGTATAATTTTAAGTGCCGGCGCTCGATAATTATTTTTTAATAGAATAAATCGTTTGCATGTCAAACATTGAGGACGATTTTTAAAACACCGTAATTGAAGGAAACCTACTGTTACGAAACGAGAACCTTAATCCGCGAGTACAAACATACACAATAATGAAAGGAATATTATTCAACAGACATAACAATATTGTTGTTGTTGTTGTTGTTGTCATAACAAAGCGTGAGTGGCACAATGCGGCCGCGGCGACAGTGGGTCATTGGATCGTTTCGAACAAAACGGCGCCATCTGTGACCGCCGCGGAGAACCATAATATACAATGTAGTATAATGAATAAAATGATATAACGTTACGATTTACGCGTGATTATCGTGCGAATATTTACAGTACGGATCACGGTAACAGCATTAAAATGCTCGGGTCGCCTGACTGTAAGAACGTATTGTCTGAACGATTAATTGAATCTCTACCAAGTCGAGAAGTCAGTAATGCCAAGTGCTCGTCTGAATGTTTCACACTGTATCCATATTTATATAACATAGTTAATCTACGCTATAAAGTCATTGTTACTCGTTACATTGTGGTGGACTCGGTACAAATAAACCAATATTAGTAGGTAATTTTACTAATTTTATTATAATAATATCAGGTATAATATGAAACGTGCAAAAAACAAATCATATATTTATAGGTATTTATAGGTAGATTACCGTAGAAATTATACATTTCTCGTTAATCGCAAAAAATAACGAATTTTGTTAAACACAATATTTTCCTTTACTTCAGGCTACAATGTTATTAGATTCTGAGTGAAGCGAAGGATCTTATGGTTTTACAATGATATTTATTTTTTTTTTTTTTCTGTAAACACTTTTTCGTATAGAAATCCTTGTCCATAAGTTTCGTCCAGCAACTTTTTAGATTCGAAATTGAACTGAGATGGTACTTTAGAGAGGTCATTTTTCCAAAATCTCCATAGTTTTTCTAGTAATCAAGAATAACGATCGAAAAACTGAGTAAAAACGGTAAAAATCCGCCGTAAACGAGATTTTCACTGTTCAGATTTTAGGTATTTAGTCATAAATCGAAAAGTATTTTGAAGCTAGAAACTTGAAAATTTTATCCAATATCAAATACATAATTTTTTATATTGGACAACATTTTCAGAACAATTATAGCACTTTTGACTTAAATATAGAACTTTTAATTTACCAAATTGTTTGTAAGTTTTTATGTAATATAATTTTAAATATTTGACAAAAAGTTCTGAAAATTTAATATGACCTTACTCATATACCTACCTAATTATCCTAACAAAAATTCATAAATCGTGACTCAGGATTTTCTTTTATACACATTTTAATAAATTATTATACGATTTTTTACGATATTGTCTGATTTCTTTTAAGTTTATTTCTAATGAAATATTGAGTATTTGTTAGAAAGTTCTGAAATTTCAATACAAGTTTACTCTTATACTAAACTATCAATACCGAAAAAATTTCAATAATCGTGACACAAGATTTTTTTTCCAAGCATTTAAAAAATTATACAAATAACCGTAAAATACGCAAAAAGTATTTAAATAATAATATATTATATTACAATGAAGCTTTGCTCAGAATCGTTTTATACTATAGAAATGAGTCATCATTTCTTTAAAACTTAATACATTCATCACCAATATCTTGTCCGAGGACCGAAGGGACGAAGGACGAACTTGTACCACCATCATCTAAATCTAATCTCTAATCTAATCTAAATCATAATCTCACTTACCAGCTTTTTTTTCACATGTGCCTGAAGATAGAGAACTTTATTCGATTTAACGGTTCATTATTGGAAAACGTGTCCTTAAATAAATTGTGATAGAAATTTCAAATATTTAAACAATACTTTTTATCGTCTCTTTGAATACGAATCAAGAGTGCATTAACAAAACGCACACTCGCACATAAACAAGTGTGATTCAAATCATTTTTCCATACGGTTCGTTGGAAATAGTATTGTTTGAATATAGCAGTTCATATTCACACAAAGAAGACATGAACGATACTACTCGTAAATAAAAAAAAAACTATTTTATTATAACCAAGATATAAATAATTCATATAATAAGAACATGTATGTTTAAATGTTTAAAATATTAGGTACCTATTCCATAATTTATGGAATTTTTCTTTTTTCTTTACGTATCAAGTATCACCTTTATAAATTTTCAATCAGTAGAGAGACTTGAACAATATTATATATTATATGGATGTGTGTGTATGGTATACAATTTTTTAAGATACTTCAACTTATGTAAATGGTATTCATTCAAAAAATGTACGATTAATAACGCCTATAATTAAAATAATATTTCAAACTATTCTATTTAAAATTTAATATAATAGTCAACGTTTGATAAGAATTGTCGGTTAAAAATATTACATTTTTATACAATTAAGAGTTTGTTTTATACAATTGAGAGTTAAATTAGGTATTAAGAGCGTAATTTTTGGCAATATTTACGTAACACGATATGTTAAATTTAGTTGTCCCTACAAACATAAATTAGAACCATCATGATTCGCATGTATGATAATATTACTTCAACACATCTGTGTTCGTCGTTTAAGTGAATTTCATAACGATCCAAAAAATATCATACTAGTACAATTAGTACGACCACGAGCTTCGGACATATTTTATAATATATTTTACATACACGTAAATAGGCATTAATATTTTTTATTTATTTATTTATTTATTTTTTTTTTTTTTTCGTAGTGCACCAATAATTTTTAACACTTATTCAATAATGTATTATAAATCGCAATCGCAGGCTCGTAAAACCGCATAAAAGCGTACTGTTTGTCGTCAAAAACCACGATACAAGTCGACGAGAGTACGTGCATATATTATTCTCACATCGAATGTATTTTAATACAATGTCCATCTATCAGGAGACCGACAGGAAATAAAACGTCTGCAAATCAATCGCCGGGATCCGTAAAAAAAAAAAAAGCCGTGGCGTACATTCGAAATTGAATTTGCGCGTAACGCAACATCTTCCTGGTGAAATCCGACGTATTAATAACCTTCGCGTACGTACGTATTTTATCCCGTATTATTGTTGTGGCGCCGCGGCGCACAAGGAGCCTATATAAATCAGGGGTGACGAACCTATGGCACGCGCGTCAAAAGTTGCACGTTGGCGAAATTTCAATGGCTCTTGAAAAAAATTATCAAGAGTTCAATAAAAATTAAAATTTGAATCGTATTGTATATTATGTAAGTGTAGCGAAAATAATTACGATTTTTTTAGATTTTAATTGTAATAATTATATTATATTCTAGACGCTTGACTAATATTTACTTTTACAAGGAAAATTGGTGAAAAATTCAGTCAACGAAAGTCTGCAGGAATTCACTGTCCGTTACATAAATGTATACCTAGTACGTTCGTTTCAAACTTTTAATTTTTTTTTTTTTCAACTTAGCTTGATAGTTTATTTTGTATGATGAAATTTTTCAAGTCAAAGCAAAAAATTACGCCTACCGATAAAACTATATGTTTTACTAAAGTTAGAAATTGAAATATTTTGGTATTAAAATGTTATCCACATAAAACAGTAACACGAGTATACATTAAAATATGATAACATTTTGTAATACGTATTATTCAACATTAACATCTGATTTGAGCATGATATTATAAAATATAAAATTTGTAAAATAAAACACAACAATTGACTTCATTAAATTTTTTTTTTGTGTGTGTGTGTGGGGGGGAGGGGAGGGATGAGTGCGGGGCACGTAAACAAGGTTTTAGAAAATGTTAACACTCGTCCCGGAAAAGGTTTGCCACCTCCGCTATATATTATGTACAACTCGTCCGATTCGGCCCGAGTCCGTTCATAGTGATGCAGTCGAGTGTCCGATATTCGTTGGTCAGCCTCTTCGCTTAATGTACGACTTTACCGACTACTAAACGATTTACACCGAAACACCGGTCTCCGGCCGGACGAGCCGGCGGACGTGATATTATACCTCTGCCGTGTACAAATGCTGCGAGCCGTCACGCGCCTTGGACTATTTTTATCCGCGAGAACCCACGACTATGTCGACGGCGACAATCCAAAAGGGCGTGAGCGCAAAAAAACCTTATTATACTATCGGCTTTCAATTTATATAAATAACCGTTAATCGAAAATACAGTCGAACGATCGTCAAAACAGACTAAAACCCGACTTTTTTCTTATTGGCATATTTTTATATTCTGCGTGAAGCGAAAGTGGTTTTATGGTTTTACAATGGTGTTTATTTTTTTATTTCTTTCCTAGAGACACTTTTTGCTCGACTGAACTTTGTCCAAAAGTTTCACCCAGCAACTCTATAAATCGGAAATTCGATGTTGATGGTACTTTGAGTGTTTACTATAAGATCTCTTCTCAATAGTATTTCCAGGTTAGCGGAAAAACAGCCTAAATTGGACCAAAAGCGGCGAAATACGCCATTAACTACACTTTCATTAAATCGACTTTAGTAGTTTCTTCATAACTCCAAAAATATTGTTGATTGAAACTTGAAATTCCCACCATATTATGTTATTGGCGTATTACATGCTTTAAAAAAATATTCGAAAAAATTTGAAATTTTTGGGCTAAAAATAAAACTGAAAATGCCTTGTTTTTTTTTTTTTATTTATCCCTTATAAAGTTTTCAATATTTGACAAAAACTTTTGAAAACTTAATATGGCTTTATATTTATACATTCCTCTAATGATTCTGGAACAATTTCAAAAATCGTGACACAAGATTTTTTTTATAAGCGTTAAAGTAAATTTTTATTATACGATTATTACGTAATGATCATTTTCGTACATACATTTTCAACTTTAAATATTTATTTAAAGATATTGTTCCCTCCAAACGCTAAATTTTAATTCCGATGCTTGGCCCAGAATCGTTCAAAGAAGAAAATGGTCGATCATTTCTCAAAGAAATCCTCCGCCGTCAAAAAAACGAATCAAACATCATTATAAGGACCGCGGTGACAAAGAAAAGCCAAAGTAGATAAAAATGTTTAAAAAAATTAATGAAAAAAAAAACAAAAATTTTCGGTGAGGTCTTTGAGTTGTGCCTTGTCGACTGCTGAACAACATGATTTTTCGAACCATGTTGTTTATTTACTATTTTATGATCTATATATGTCTGGGTAGGGTAGCTTAAGCCTAATAATGGACACCGTCCTTACACACTAGTTAACACGACCGACGGACCTGTGAGGGACCGTCGGGGGAAGCCCTATGGCTAGTTTTTGGCTGTCGACTGGGGCACGAGACCTCACAACAACTGCTGTACATTCGGTTGTATATATAGTTGCACATTGTCGGAAATCACTACACGAGAGAGGTGGACCCAGACTGTCTGTCAATAGCGCGCAACCGGTTCACGAGGCTCGGTAATGTCCGATAGATGACGCTCCTGTAATTGTTAACGCGTTTAACTCAGTTGCTTGTTGTTCCGTGATTTTAAGTAGCATTTTAGATTCGCGAGGCGATCCCGAAACAGGCGCAACATAAATGTTTTACTCGGGTGGGTGATGGAAAGGGGGCTTTTCTCAGAATCGTTTAACTAATGATAATAATGAATATTTATTTAGCAGTTTTGGAATTATTTACATAATATTGATATTTTAAAATTACACTGCAACGTCTACCACTAAGGATGTTTCCTTGTTTTGATAGACGTGAGTCTCAAAAAAATAAATAAATAAAATAATAATAATACATACATACATAAGTATATAGGTATCTTAATATATCTATATAAAAAAAGTTATGATAGCAAAAAATTTTTGTAAATAATAGTGTGTTCATCATTAAATGCAATAATAATAATAATAATTATATGATATAATATAAATTATGGATAAAAGAAAGAGAAAAAAAAGATAATAATATAACAATTAATATTTTGTATAGTTAGCCTAGGGATTTGCTTCATTTGTCAATAACCATCTCTTTATTAATTGTTTGAAAATGTCAAATAATTGACAATTTTTTATAGTAATAGGAATCTTTTCGTATAACTTCAAACCAGTTATCAGATAGCTGTCATAGAATTTAGATGTGTTTATTTTAGGATATACTGTATTTACAAACCGCGTATTATATGTATGAACGGTTGGCTGTACTAAATTTTTTCTTGATAATATATAATGTAGAGTTTTTTTTATATAATATAATTGTTATACCGTTAATATTTTGGCTTCAGAGTACAATTTTTTTGTCAGGGAAAAGTCTAGGTGTGTGATATATAATTTTCATGGTGGTATTTTGTGCTATTAGTATGCAATTTATATGGGTTTGTGAAACTACGACTGATGATATGATAGTGATAGATCATTCCTTTAACATTCAATACACCCGTCCCAATTGACTTGTACGAGGAGCGAAGAACACCCCGTAGAGCAAAGTATGTAGTTTTTTTTTTTTTAATTTAAAAGTACTCAATGACAAGTTAAGTGATTCGTAAAAAATGGCCCTCCTGAATAATTTCGCAAACGTCCCTGTTGGAACGTTCGCCGTCGATAAAGTAATCATCCAACGGCAGCGCGTCATACGTGTGTCACACGTCGTCGTACGTATTACGAATGAAAAAAAAAAAAAAAAACGAATAAAATATAAAATACTACAAGTACAATAACGTATATTGCGAGTGCACCGTACACGTGCGATCGGTCCCACGACGAGTGTGCGAATGATTTGCCGCGACCAGACGGCGGCGGCGGCAACGGCGGTCTGATAATTATTGAAGGGGTGCGGCGGCGGTGGCGGTAGCGGTTTGGCTGGCAGTACGGAGGCGACCGAAAAGCTATATGGCCACGGTGACGGGTATGCGGGCGGCGATACGTGACGTCGACGACGACGACGACGAGGACGACGACGACAACGACTACTACTACTACACGAGATTAATGTCGGGCCCCGTACGTGTCAACCGCCGGCGGGTAAAAAGCGACGGAGTAAAAAGCCACGTGCAACCCCATCGAAACGGGGTGGCCGCGCAGTCGTCGTCGTCGTCGGCACTACGCGCATATTATATCGTACACGTGTGTGTACACGCTGCCGCGCGGAGGGTATATGGTATACGGCGTTAGTCGCGTACGCGCGCGCGGGCCCAAGGGAACGTTTTAAATAATTTTTTTTTTTTCCATCCCCATTTTAAAGTACCCATCTCTCACCCCTCGCTGCAGGCCACCGCCACCGCCGTCGTCGTCGAGTCGTTTGAATAAAAAAAGAGTACGCATGTAAGTCTCGTCGTCGTTCGCACCGCCGCCGCCGCCGCCGTCGCCGTCGCCGGTTCGAGGGAAATATTATGTCGGCACAACACCCCCGAACGGAAAACAAGCGGCTACCCTCTTTCTTCCCCCGCGCGATTTATATACAATATACATATATACCTTATACATTATATACATATGCGTATACACACACACATACACACACACACACACACACACATATATATATATATAGCTGCGGTGGTGACCCTCGCGCTCTCCCTCGATGATGGCTTTGGTTTTTTTTTTTTTTTTTTTAATACTCGTGTATCGCGCCGAGTCCATCAATTCCAGAAACCATATTGTCGCGCCCGCGTCCTCGTGATTTCATTACGATTATAATAATAATAATAATAATAATAATATTGTAATCCCCCGACGACCGACCGTGTCTGCCCGTGCGGCAAGAGACCGTAACGCGAATCATCCCCGCGCGTGCGCGCGCGCGCGCGGGCCGTTTGTTTTGCGTTCTACACCCGTGCTAGGAGCGCGTACATATATTATATTATCACGGCAGTCTCGTCACCCCCACCGCCACCGCCGCCGCCGCCGTATTTGGTTTCGAATTTAATAACCGTTAACGCCGGACGGTGCACCCTTCTGCGTACGCGCGCGCACACATCCATACGTGTGTGTGTGTGTGTGTGTGTGTGTGTGTGTGTGTGTGTGTGTGTGTGTGTGTGTGTGTGTGTGTGTGTGTGTGTGTGTGTGTGTGTTAGCGCGTATTATGCACAGCACGAATATTATAATAATATCGTCGCCGGGGACCGATTTTGGCGCGAATGTTTTGCATACTATTAACTGATAATATTAAACTGGTGCCGTCGCGACCGGGACGGGTACTGTATACAGTGAACGACGGGGGTGGGAGAATATGGAAGAGGTATTTCTTTTTTATTATTATTATTACATTTAATTTTTTTTTTTTTATTTTGTAATCCGATTAAAAACGTCAGAGAAACGTCGCGCAGATAACACGGTTTAAACATTGCGACGACGTTTTCGCAGTTGATGCACACAGCTATCAGCGTACAAACACTCGGATTTTTTTTTTCCGTTTCCCCAAAAACGATTTCTGTCTCCCTCTCTCTGTCTCTGTCTCTCTCACTCCTCCTCCTCCTCCTCCTCCTCTTTCTCACTCACGCCCTTATCTCTCTCATTCCTCTTTACGTCATTATATTGTTACACTATACATATAGGTGTATAATTTTGTGTTTCTTCCGGGTGTCATAACGCGTCCACGTCGCAAACGTCCGATTATTTCAACGGAGCACACCGTGTATACAAATATTGCAATATTCGCATTGTCGTCAATACGATAAGTGCGCTAGAAATGGTGATAATTTCACTAATATGCAGGCGTCGACGTCGAATTCGGTAACGCGTACGGAATCCGAAAGGTTTTTCGTCGCTTCGTTAAACCCATATCGATTCGTTGCGCACGTAATGCGAGTGTAATGGTACACACAGTACGACGCGACGGAAGGTCGTAATGTCATACCGAGCGACGACTGCGGAATCCTCAAACCAGTTTTTCGTGACGTTTTCTGGACTCACGAAGTGTACACGAAACGGTAACTGTACAAATGTCGATTCACGTGATTTGTGTCTGCCTCCGTCCATAACGTACCGGTCGGTATAACACGGTATAACGCTGTAACACGGCGGGGGCATTGGCCACGAGGACTTTACCTGAAAAAAATTTCGTCCAACGTACGACGACAAAAACTGTAGTCACGGCGTGAAACGCGACGGCTGTGGTTCAAGCCCGACCGAACACGTCATTCTTATCGACGCTCGTGATGCGATACAAAGACGTGGACCCGTATGTTACGGATCTCCGAAGGTATGGCGGCGGTGGCGGCGGTGGTGGTGGAGGTGGTGGTGGTGGTGGTGGTGGCGGCAGCCAGATTAGGAGGGTAGGTAGTGGAACCGATTCGCCTCAGTAACATAATATATATAAATATATATATATATATATATATATATATATATATACGCGTATGCGCGCAGAGGTCCCGGACGCGGGGAAAAGTTGTAATTTTATATTTTTCTACAATATTCCCATTAAAGGTTCTCGATTGAATATTATACATTAGTGTCTCATTTTTCTGATTTATTATATGGAGGACGACCCTGCAGACGAGCGCGTGTCCTCCCCGCCCCGTCGCGGGAACACTGCCGATTGTGCCCGGGCCCGTGTGATTTTCGCGCGTCGTTTAAAGCATCAGGTTCCACACACACACACGCGCACACACACACACACACACACACACACACACACACACACACACACACACACACACACACACACACACACACACACACACACACACACACACATATACACATAGAAGTCCTTCACTTCCGTTTTGAATTGTTTACCGCAATTTGTGACCCCTATTTGTCTGCGGCACACAAGTCCCGTGTTTGTCTACAGATGACTGTTCGCGACTCGAGTGTCTGTCGAATCCAAATATTTAATTTTCCGACCGTCAGTATAGTGTTTAATCCGGGACCCCGCATGGCCTGTTTTACCGCTAAAGCCCCGTGCTCAGACACATAATATACATTTATACATTATATTATTAAACACACACACACACACACACACACGCACACATATTTATAATGGAACAATAATACAGAAATACGGCTATTTGATGGCAATAATAAATATCAATTTTAATTGATGACGACATTGCACGGCTAATGTATGGTTTACGTGTCATGGTGTTACACGTTGAAAGTACACATGGTTTGAACTCCGATGAACAAGTGTATCGCAAAGTATCTAATACCCTGTACGGTTTTCTCGTGATTATTCGTTATTATCATGATATTGTACGCAGTTGGAGTCTGAATAATCTAATCTATTAGATAAAACGAGTACAGTTTCATTTAAAACGTCTGGTTTTTGTAAAATTACGTTACCGATTTGACCTGCAGTTATGGTATAATTATCGGTTGTTAACTTTGTAACAAACGTCAAAATATGTTTCGTGATACAGCGATTTTATTATAAAAAATTCGATTCGGATTCAGCTCTGCTTTGTTTTTATTTTGACATCCAATTAAAATATTGAGTATCTAATTGAAAATCATCACAATCAAGTACAAAACAGTGAGTGCGTTAAAGTTGAACTCAATTACCGAAGCAGACTGCGTTGAATAGTTTGTATTTGACACAAAATTAGGATCAGTGAAACTATTAAGTTGTGCGATGGAAATAGATTCAAAATATCAAATTTTGTAAGCCTACGATTTTTTTGTTTTTTTTAATTATACCCGTTTAAACTTTTTTTCAAATCTTACCTAAATCTCCGTTTCGATTCGTGCATCGTGGGGGGGCAGTTGCAGATACAAATGACTGTTAACAAATATGTATATCAGTATTATGATTTATGTTATATGTACATTTTTATATTCGTTCATTTATAAAGTATCGAACACAATGTCGTATGCTTAACATAGCGATTTGATTAAACCTTATTCAATTAAAAAAATAATTTCGACCATCCTGCTCGTACACATAACCAGAACGAACAAAGAGCTGATATTATAATGGTATATATACGACACGATTGAGATTTGAACTATTTTATACAAAAAAACTCAGTTCATACATTATACATTTCACCCACATTTACATATTTTATACAATAGTCATTATGTTCGTAAATAATGAGTATGGTATAGTTGCTATAAGTTATGTGATATTCCTTATTGTATAAATATTTTATTTCAATAAATTTACAATCTACTTGAATTGACGTCATGTACTATTATAATCGATAAACCTGAATATTCACTGCAATGATATTGGTAAAGTATATAGGCTGGACTGACATGATATCGTTGTGTAATAATATTTGTTTTCGATGTGGTTTTTAAATCAATAAAATTTAAATGCAAATGATAGTTTTTTTCGATAGCTAACCTAACTATCAGATTTTAAAGAATAAAATAATACTATAATTTTTTTAGAAAAAAAATATGTAAAATTTTAGACGCTTATAATAAAATAAAAACATATTAACGACTTTGGATTTTTGAATGTTTTATGATAGATGATGGTGTCAGTATAAATGCAAATTATTCTAGTCTAAAACGGATAATGAATTTATCGAAATGTAGATGATATACTTACTTGCCATTTTTTAGTCGTTTGACTATTTGAAATTATTTTAGGATATTTAAAATGTTTTTATTTTATAATTTATATTTATTATTCACTGCAGATTTATAAACGAATCAATATACATATTTTGAAGTGTATATTTGTGGACAATCAGATGTTTAAAAAGCAAAATGATAAAGTCGTCTCCACACATGCGATGTTCACCGTTTAAACACGATTTTAGTAAATTAAAAATTAAAAACGATTTAAAAATGTCAATCTTTTGGTTAAGCTAAAAATATACTTTTGCGGGCTCAACATGAAGTTATAACACATTTCATTTCTACTCCTCTCCTAAATATATTGTAATATAAATCGGGATTTCTTCATCTTTGGCTTAAAGTATCGATGACATAAAATAAGCCTAGCTTAAATTTATATTTTTCCAGTATTATATTATACGATGATAATAATTTAATGTATAAATACGTATATATTATGTTAGTATATTATATGCATTTAGTTTTCCAATAAATAACTACGTTTATAAAGATTAATTTTATGTAACTTATACACATCGATTCAATTACGATTTAGTTTTTTTTATACGTAATAATGTTTAATTAATCACATTACACTTTATACCAGCCAAAATAAAATGTTGGATCGGTAGTTTTACATCAAATTCTTAATTTAAATTCATATCAATAAAAATAATTCGTCAATTTAATCTTTACGAAACTTGGGATATTATGACAAAAAATTACGAATCTTTCAGAAAAAAAAAATGTTCTTCCGGATTTATAATTCAAAATCGTATGCGAGTTTGATGACAAAAAAGCCCACCAATAATTTAACTAAAACCTTAAAAATATGTAAACGATCTACATTTAATATTACCGTTGTTTTCATTGAAATGTTGATCAGAGTCGAGAGATTAAAAAAATAATTTTTCGTTTCTTTAAAATGCAATACTATCTACCGTATCAGAGTCGAACTTTATAAGGCCGGCTCTACACATGCGCCAAATGCTAAATTATTCCTAAATGTTCGTCACATTCAAAGTACATTGAAAACACACAAACGTTCGACAAATGTCTCATCCAAACTACTTGATATACTCTGATGTAAAAATGCTGTTCGTGATTAAACGGTGAACATCGCATGTGTGGAGACGACTTTATCATTTTGTTTTTTAAATATCTGATTGTCAACAAATATACACTTCAAAATATGTATATTTATACATATAAATTATAAAATATAATAAGCAGATTTACGCCGAGTACTTTTAAAATTATTATTAACGTATAATTTTATCGGACTATTAAATTCGAACAATAAAATATTTTTAACTATAAAACGTCGTATAAAACTTGTTGATTTTCTTTTCCAGACAAAAACACCATCATAATCATTTTGAGAGACATTATATTACACGTGATGTGTATAATATATATAATGTATTATATGTATGTATGTATGTATGTATACAGCCAACATGAATAAGTGGTGTACACAGTGTAAACTTGAGCTGAAATGAAATATCAATTTACAAGCTACTCCGAAAATATGAGCTTTTCGTTTGCACGGTCAATAAAATTCCCCTCCGTCGCACAGTGGAATGTAATACTAAAACTAAGTCATAACTACTACTCTGCGTAACCCCCTTTTCCGGTCCAAGTGCTGCTCGCCCTTCCACCCTTTGGCACTAAAAAACAACGTGAATTCACCAAACAATACTTCCGCATACAATTTATCATACCACGAAAAACTGCTGCCGTCGTTACCAGCTCAAATTTCTGAAAATCACTTGCTATTTCTCTAAAAATATCAAAATAGCGTTAAAAGCCGTATCATTTATTTCAAAGTTTTAATCTAAATTAAACGCTCGTAATGTCGTGGCTGTTAAATATACATAAAATGTATGCAACTCGTTTCAAATAGTTTACATAAAGCGAATAAAAATAAACATAATGATCCATGAGTGAAGACCTGAAAAATCCAAATAGACGAGGTCCCTGAGTGACAGATCGTCTTAGCTAGACGTATATCATAAACTTATATTTGTATAACATACTGTCAATATTATTCCAAAAATAATATTCTCACGTGCTCATATGTTTAAACGTATAATATTAAAAGGATATTGGAACGAAAAATAAATTTCAACTTTAATTCAAGGCCAGTGTGGTGTGTGGTTATCCAGTCAATAAATTAATTTTAGAGTCCTCGTATTTCAGAATATAATTAAAGGAAATATGTTTTGTGGTGTTTATCAACGTAAATCTGCTGGCTACAATTTGTTTTAATTATTTTTACTAACAATCGTTTTTTATTTACTATGATTTCTAACTCAATGAAGACATAAATAAGTATCTAAACGTACAAATAATAAAGGAGTAATATTAAAACGTAACATCAAGTATATAACCAATAAGTCTATTTGTTCTAATAACTCCTCGCAAGTCCGTTCATCGATTATAAAATACGCATTACTCCAAATACCGAATTCATTTTATTGAAATTGGCAACAAACTTAATAGATTTGACGTATTCGTTCCATGATACTTGAAGTATGGTTACTGGTTAAGTGATCAGGTTTTATTTATAATACTTAGTGTAGTTGGCTAATTCTTAATGTAATTTAAATGTAGGTTTATATACATTTATATTTTTATCCGTAGATAATAAATTTTAAATTCAAAACTCAAAACCCTTCTAAAAGGAAATCCTGAAAACATAATATATCCACTGAATAAGAACTAGGGGACATTATGTCACCCTATACAATTGACAGGGGATTCTGTATAGTTTATTTTTTTGTTTTCAAACGGGAAGTCAAATTTTTTACCGTCCAGTTAGTCCGTTATTTATGCTTATTTACATATCAATAGTTAGAATTGAAATGCCGAATAAATCTAATAACATATTGAACGTTAGTCAAATCGACCTTCAATTTGCTTACACGTAATCGAATCAACCCGCAAATAAAATAACATACCATTGTTCGGCGTCCTTCTTTGGTCGGTCCTTTGGTCGGTCCAATAGCTACAACAGACGCGCATAATTTATATGACGTTAAATTCGAAATTAGTGATACAGCGTACATAAGACCTGACAACTTTAAACATTCGTAGCGATATTTTAAATTCAAGAATAACGTATCAGCAGTGGAACATAAATTATTGAAGTAGTTTTTGTATAATTTTTTACTTGGTTTTTGTAGTATTAGTAATTTTTGTAAATATGTTATACCTGTACTTTACAATGTACTTAAAATAAACATCAAGTAAATCGTCATTAAATTTTTTAGATTCTGAGTGAAGCGAAGGATCGTATGGTTTTACAATGATGTTTTTTTTTTCTTTTTTTGTTCTGTAAACACTTTTTCGTATAGAAATCCTTGTCCAAAAGTTTCGTCCAGCAACTTTTTAGATTCGAAATTGAACTGAGATGGTACTTTAGAGAGGTCATTTTTCCAAAATCTCCATAGTTTTTCCAGTAATCAAGAATAACAATCGAAAAACTGAGTAAAAACGGTAAAAATTTGCCGTAAACGAGATTTTCACTGTTCAGATTTTAGGTATTTAGTCATAAATCGAAAAGTATTGAAGCTAGAAACTTGACAATTTTATCCAATATCAAATACATACTTTTTTATATTAGACAAAATTTTCAGAACAATTATAGTACTTTTGAATTAAATAAAGAACTTTTAATTTACCAAATTGTTTGAAAGTTTTTATGTAATATAATTTTAAATATTTGACAAAAAGTGCTGAAAATTTAATATGACCTTACTCATATACCTATCTAATTATCCTAACAAAAATTCAAAAATCGTGTGTCAGGATTTTTTTTATACACACTTCTGATCACAATAAAACTTGGAACATAGATATAAAAACATTTTTCGAATCTTTTGGTGACAGAAAATTTCTAATGAGTTATAATTGTTATAACAATTGAAGTTTAAATGAGTTATATCTAATTGAATATTTTATGAGGGTTTAATTACAAAAAAACTCACCAAAAATTATACAAATAACCGTAAAATACGTAAACAGTGTTTAAATAATAATATATTATATTACACTGAAGCTTTGCTCAGAATCGTTTTATGCTAAAGAAATGAGTCATCATTTCTTTAAAACTTAATACATTCATCCCCAATATCTTGTCCGAGGATCGAAGGGACGAAGGACGAACTTGTACCACCATCATCTCACTTACCAGCTTTTTTTTTTTTAATAGTATACATATACATAACAGTGGTGGATCAGAAGCTTATTTAAGGGATTTTTAATTGACAAAGACGTAACTGAAAACTTACTGACTATTAATATTCCTAATAAACAATTGACTATTGTTAACATAAGTACAGTTAAATTAATTTTGTTTTATTTTTATGTACGGTTGTTCTGACAAATTTGTTTTGAACATGATTTTGTTACCTATTCAAATTCGATGTTTGAACCTATTGATAGTCAAATAATAAATAATATTTGATATGATATTCAAAAGGATACCGTTTTTTATCATTTATTAAATTTGACGTTATAGTTAAGTTATAACTATGAGTTATGAATTTCATATTCATTATATCGTACGTCGCTATAGTCCAAGTAACAAAAAAAATCCCTATGGGGGGGGGGCGATCGCTACTGATACATAATATTATAATTGCAGTTGTGCAGTGTAATGTTTTAAAAAAATCCGTATAATATGTTTTAAGTTTTAAAGCTCTATATGTATATATATCTAAATTATAATTCGTGTATATTATTGATACTGTTGCATATATTTACATCTTACAAGCAGTTTTTTTAAATACCTAATTATTAATATATTTTTATTTTTGTATATCTATTGTAAAAAAGTTTCATTTATTTCTTCATATTAACTAATAGAAACAAACATCTATGCAAACATATTATTTCGTTTCATAAAAATATTACCTATGATGTTATTATTAAATGCACCCTAGGTCTGGACCGTAAAAATGCCTCAAAAGGGCCTTAAAAGTTCATAAAAGTTCAATATTTGAACACACGTTTCACAAGAACGAATGATCAGAAATTAGAACGTTGAATCCGATCTTTATTGTTATTATAATTATTATTATTATTATTCATGAAGCTCCGTCAAAATAATTACATTGTTTTCCGTATGAGAAAATAGTAAAACGTGAAAAAGCACCCGGATAAAAAAAAAAAACAAAACGTGAACAACCTGGAATTTCGCCGATACGTGTAGTGTATTGAATTGCTCGGATTTCGAAAAAAAAAACAATTCCGAAACACCTACACCCGGGGAACGACAGGGAAAACGAGTGTGGAACGGATAGAACAATCGCCCTTTATACGGGTTTAACACTTCACTCGTACGTAATGATGGGCAAATACCCGGTAAATATATTTTTGGTAAATTCCCTAGTTATTTACCCGATATTTAAAATAAATATCCGGTAATTTGGGTAATTACTTCAAACAAAAAATATTCAATAAAATTTTGTTCATCAACGAACAAATGTTAAAATGTGGTGATCCAAGCCAAAATACCTAAATTAGGTATAGTTTTATAATTTTTATTTAAACAGACAAGTTTAATAAATGCTATTATATAACAACTTAAAGAACTATGTTACTTAATTCAAATAAATTTAAACAAAATATCTACTTAATGAAAAAATATTATGATAAGTAGAAGTAAAAAAAAACATAAATTAATAAGCATAGATTGTTTATAAATTTATAAATATAAAATATTATGAAAGATACAACACCAGTACTAAAATAATAAATTATTATATATTATAATAAATTTGTATATATTCATATAAATTATAATAGCCATGAATAAAATATTATTTATGTAGGTACTTAATTTATTACAAGTTGTAATTTTCATATAGCATATAGGTAATCCTTAACATTTTGATTTTTTGTACCTTTTAAATACATATGTAATAATGTAAAATTAAAAAAAAATTGTTTTGTCAATTTATATAATTAAACATTATACTTACACAGGTAGGTACCAAGTTTTTAGTGTTAAACAAGCAAATATTGTATTTAAATAATAATACATTGGTAATAAATTATAAACAAAATAAGCTTACTATTTAATATATTTTTAAATTAATTATTTTACTTACATTCTCTGATTTATTCATATGATCAAAAAATTTGTTGATGGTTAAGGCTTGTGCGAATTGACAGCTAAATGAGCATCATATTCATCAATTGTTTGTATTTGATTTTCAGTTACATAAGAAGTTGTATTTGAATACAATTTTTTTTTTATTTGTTGTGGGCAATTTGAACATTTAAGTAAATGTGCTTTCATTTTATTCACATTCATATTATACTCTTTTTGACAAAACTACCATGACTGACGTTTATCGTTAGATATGAATTGTTCAAAGTATTTACGAACTATGTCCTTTTTTGTTCCCATAATTTTATTTTATAGTTGACAAATTTAAGCAACAATAAAAATAAATAATTTGTATTTCATTAACAAAGCAAAAACGAAAAAAAGCGCAAAAGCAAGACTAATGCAGCGTTACCAACGCATTCTTAATGCCGTAAGCGTAACGGTATTAGATATATTCTACATTTCTACCGTGTGTGTATTGTAGTCATGTGATATTTTAATATACTTTAATATTTATGTCACAACCAAGGTGGAGATATATTATCCACCTTGATTACAAACAAAATTTAAGATAAAACAGTATAGCCATATTGAAAAAAAAAATACCCAATTTTTCAAAGGAAAAAATGACGTGTGTAAATACCCTGGTATTTACCCAAAATATATTTCTTACCCGTTGGGTATTTACCCACATCCCATCACTACTCGTACGTCACGTAACGTCCGTGAATAACGACGAAAACCTACGGTGGTGAACGTCCCGCGGGACTCGGGAGGCGACGACGACGACGTGTACGTGTACGCGTACATAATAATGTACGCGTCACCGCGCGCCCCGGGCCAAATGGACAGAAAATATTCCTATTAATTACGCGGTTATTGTGTGCGCGCCCGCGCGTAATTATACACGTACGTGACGGCGGGACGGGGCCGCGGGGCGTCTAATGAAGTGTGAAGCGTTCGATAAAACGAGACGACGCGACGCGACGACGTCGACAGACGACAGGCGATGGGAATCGCGTACTTCGACTACCCCCCCCCCTCCTCATCACCACACCGCCTAATGCGTTCGCGTCGTGTTGCCGGGGACCGCCGCCGTCGGACGCCTAACCGCCTAACCGGAGCAAAACGGAAACGCGGTGAAACCTCTGCACAACGGACAGTCGCGGAGAATCAAAAAAAAATAAATAAAAAAAAAAAACGAGGAAAACTCGCCAAATCATAATGTACACGCGGTATATAATATACGCGTTCGGCAATTTTTCGTTTAAAAATATATTCACTACAGTACCTATACATAATACGTATCAGAACGTTATGATTTATGGACGTATATAATAATTGAAAATCGGAGTGCGTATCCAAAATATCTAAAATAAATACTTCATAAATTTGGCCACGATCTCCGCGCGAGTAGCCCGTGTACACTTGACGTAATATTATAATACAGATATATAATAAGCAAGGACTTCCATGCACCGAAAAATCATCAAATATTCACTTAAAAATATGCACTTATGCATCAAAAAATTAAAAATATGCGGTTAAATATGCCCTTAAAAAAATGAATTTTATTATTATTCTCTATAAGTTTTAACTAGATTTATTTAATTTAATTGATTTGGAATCTTTTTTAAATGTTGGATCCCATTCTTCTTAATTATTATTTTGCTCCTAATAAAACAAAAAAGGTATTTTAAAATAACTGTTGAATTATTCTCAAATATTTACCTTACCTAAATTAGATTTGCACTGAATTATTAACATTTCTTTGATATTTTCAAATAGCAGAAAACGTACCACTTACCTACTATTTGTTAAATAAAAATACAAAAATAGACATAATAAATACTGACCATTATTATTATTATTTCGAGATAAAATTTATCTTTATCGTCTTAATAAGTTTATAACAAATTGTCGACCTTGATTCACGAAAAATATTCTCCAAAGCGCTTGATTTTCGATAAACCATCAAAATATGCACTAAAAGCTTAAAATATGCTCTTATAATCAAAAATATGCCCCTTAAACCAAAAAATGTCCAAATATGCAAAAATATGCACTAAAAACTTTGAGTATTTCATCTAAAACGTTATGAAATATATTTTGTACTTAACAAGCATACGATAAAGTTAATCAGAAAAAATATGTAAATGCATGCAAGTCCTTGCTCTACAGATACATTTTCTATAACGTATAGAAAACAATATAATAATCGCAGATTCTTCGTACACGTGCAAATAATACATTATTATACGGTAAAATTCCCTGTCGGACGCTCCCGTCCCAAGACGCTTTACCGCATTAGACGCTGTTTTCCGTCGGTCCCAAGACATTTCTTACACTATACGTCTCAACGTAAAAAATCACCTATTAAGACGCTTGATTTTTCACCGTCCAATCGGATAAGACGTTATTTTACACAGCAGACGACGATTAATTTCATTTATTGTGAGATCAAAAAATAAATAAATAAAAAAAAAAAGGAAATTTTACTCTTTTACGTGTGCTCACTGCTCGTAGTACTTATTAATCGTTTTATTTTTTCGTGTACCTATTCGTATTTCATCGGCTCGTGTACACTATACACACTAATTAATACAATCGTACCCCGGGGTCCCGTCAAAACGCACGGTGTGTGGCAGTGACGTTGGTGTTTAAAGTTAATAAATACTAATATTAAAATTATACGAATATAATTCAACAGTAATAATAATAAAAATAACGATTTATGTAATAGAAACAGTTGGTATTTTATACGGTTTTTGTGTTTTCTATTATTATTTTTACCGTATGATAAAATCGATATTTTTACCGTACACCTTAATTTTTTTCAATTCTCGCATAAGACGCTTTCCCGCTAAGACGATCTAGAGAGCTGATCCTCTGAAAAGCGTCTTAAACGAGTCTTACTGTACTTTGTAATATTTCCTCGTGTAGCAGCCCCCCCCCCTACTACGGCACGGCGGATGCGTTTTTTCATTCTCCGCCACTGTCCACTATACACAGGGATTTCACCGTGAAACGTCGCGCGTCTCGCCGCAAGTATACCATGGTCCACGACATGCGGTCCGACATGATGCATTCGATCCGGTCGATTTTTCGAAACATTCCCCGTCCACGTCGCGTACACACAGGCTACTCGCGCGGAGCTCGTGGCCAAATTTATTAAGCGCCTACCGTCGTAGGACATTTAGTTAATGTAGTACAATCTTTTCGATTAACACACGCACATAATATTATAAAATATATTTTTTTTTTATAAATTTACCACGGTGAATTCATTGAAATACGAAAAATCGCTGATTTCGTATACACGAGTACGCAGGGTCGGAAATTTGGTATAAAAATTGGAGGTGGGTTACTATGTTTTTTGTGTTTGTCGGACCTGCAATACGAACCAAAGCCACTCGCGATTCTAAATGAATATACATCAATAAAACTTAGTAGTCTGGTACATAAATTTCTTGGAAAAACATATATATTTTTTCTTAAGTACAAGTATTTTTAAAAAAATTAAAATAAATTCTTTATACGTCATAGTTTTATTTAAATTTTATTTAATACATACGTATAAAGCGACGCCCGCCGAAAAGCCGGAAGAGTTCCGATGGGACGTTCCGCACGGTCGTCTTACCGGCAGGGTCGTAGATTTTTTTTGGGGAGGGGCAGGGGTATGCATTTACCCTACCCTAGAGTTCAAAGTAACTTCGTGCCACCTCCATCGTTCACATGGGCCGACTATAATGTCATTACGGGCCTCGGGGCATACTAGTTACAAAATACATATTACGTACTACATACTACATACGTTACAAAATACAAATGTATTCGCATGATCCGCATGTCTCGAGAACAGTGAACTGCTATTTTACGATGTTCACTCGATCGGTAATCTTGCAACTACATACTAGGTAGGTACCTGAAAATAATAATATAAAAAAAATAAAACTATTATCTGTATTTATATATTAATATGCTATATTTATTTATAATTACAATGACGTATATAATCATTGTAAGTCAAAATAATAAAAAGAAGGGAAAATCGAGTAAATACTATAGTGTATAATATCATGTACTTTTAACATTAATAATTTGTATAATTATTATACAGTCACATTGCTTAAAAAATAAAAGTCATGTTTCTTTTTTCAATCATAAATTCTAATGCCTTCTCGATTTTTCAATTAGATATATGTGTAAAGTTTAATGACTATAAAATTAAGTGGACACGTAAACTAACGTATGCGCATAAAATGTAATCATTTTTCATTGGGTAACTATAGTAACTACTAATGGGAACCGATTCAAGACTTTTGTCACACATAATATTATTAAAAAAGACCTCTAACAAGATTTCTCTACTAATTTCTGGTAAATAGACGTTGATTTTAAAATACTTGTACCTTTTCTGTATTTTATACGATAAACCTTTTCATTTCGGGTACAAGGTAAAATATTATATTCAGCTAAATTTATCCAATCAACGATTGTACAAAGTTATGATTTGTTATACGTGTGGGGCCAGTATATATGTGAGTATGTGTGTGTGTGTGTGTGTGTGTGTGTGTGTGTGTGTGTGTGTGTGTGTGTGTGTTTGCACGCGCTTGCGTGATTGTGTATAGTTATAATAATAATAATAATATCGTCTTTTACAGGCAGCGTAGATCACAAAAGAACCGTTCGCGTTTTTTAATCTCTCCACGCCCCCTCTTTCCCGCTACGTGGGGTCACAGTTAAATGCTAATGATTACGGAAATTGCGGTTTTCCTCAAAACTGTTCAAGTTTAGGTGTGCCGTAATTGTTTTTGTTAAGTTTTCGGCTGCGTCACCGATCTCTCTCCCCTATTCTATTGTCTTCGCGACCTCTTCGCGGCCGTGGTTTTTAACTTCGACCGCCCCATGCGCGCGCCCGCGCGCGCACTTGTCCGCACGTTAAGCTCCTCTGCACTCTACCCCCGCTCCTCCACACGCCACCGACCCACGGTTATCAGGACCGACGTCCCCGCACCCGATCGTCTAGAGGCCCATTACGGATAAACCGTCGTGATCACCGTTCGTATTATTACATCGGCCGCACGACCACTCGAAACCACATCGACGTATACCTGTACGCGTTATTACATTAATGCCTTATCGGATTTCATCTCTCGTCATTAGACCATTGTGTTGCGTCCGTATTACGGATTTGAAGTGCCGTTATGTTTGCACCCCCTCCCCCCCGTCCGATAAAAGTACACGTACAATAATCACTCGGTCGTTATGCTCGCGGCGTACTCGTTAACGTCTTGCTCGTGTCACGTGCCTGCGATTTCCTCTCACCCCCCTCACCCGGAATTATTTAAATTAAATACACTATGTTTACACATAGATTACTTGTACGTGCAAACACTCGATCGACGTGAGTGTTTCCGCGGCATGAACTGGCGTGGTCAGATTTTTTTGAAAGTACGATATGAATTGTTGACGGGTCACAGACCCCCGGCCCGCGGGTCATTATTTGTTGTTCGCCAAACTCACTCTCCCGTTCGTTTGCATCGTCGCCGATTTAAGATGTGCCTGTTATAGAATCTTGTTTCAAGAGTGCACCGTGGGCATTTTTTCGATAAATAAATTCGAGAAAATAAATA